>PVIY010006424.1:0-87810 GCA_004026745.1 Myrmecophaga tridactyla | reverse complement strand
GAGAGAGACCCTGAACTTCATCGGCCTTCTTGAACCAAGGTATCTTTCCCTGGATGCCTTTGATTGGACATTTCTATAGACTTGATTGGGACATTTTCTCGGCCTTAGAACTGTAAATTAGCAACTCATTAAATTCTCCCCTTTAAAAGCCATTCCATTTCTGGTATATTGCATTCCGGCAGCTAGCAAACTAAAACAGCCTACAAGTCTCATTATAGTTTCCTATCTGCGTATTTCACCAACCTTACCTCCTCCATCCCCTTCCCCTCTTAGCTGCTCACAGTTCCCCCACATTCACCACATTTTTGTACCTCTCTCTAGAATTATGCCTGACATCTCCAACTCATGTGGTCAGTTTCTCCTTTCATCCAGTTGTCTCTCACCAACACTTTCCCTGAGTTGCCATTCCTAACTTTCCAGGCTGACCTGGGGGCAATTTTCTTCCATTCTTAGTGTTCCTTGTCCATTCCTCTAGTATGGCAATATTCAAACTAGCATTGTCATGGTGAACTTCAGTCACCTGAAGGCTAGAGTAGGTTATTAGTTTATCATCCCCAGTACTTCTGGCAGACAGGAGGTACTCAATAAATGCTTCTTTAAGGAAGAGAGTAGAAAGAGCATTTCCTGAGCACCTAATGTATGTCAGCCTCCCTGCTTGTGTTTCTCACAAAGCAATCATTTCTTTTAGAGGAGGGAGGAAGGGAAACTAACTAGTCTGTGCCTTACATCTAGCAGAATGATAAAAGTATTTAGAGGATGGGCATAGATATTAATGATAAAAATGATTTATTGAAGAGTCAGTATGCCAGAAAGTCCTCTTGTCTTGGGTAGAAAGCAATAAATCATGGAAGGAAGGCAAACTAAGTGTAATATTATGGAAATATGAACTTTGACTCTAAATGACTCTCACTAAATACAGGGAGTGGAAGGGTCCTTGAGTCCTCACTATTAAAGCCTTCTGGAATATCTGAAGATGGCCTTGATGAGCAGACTTCTAGCATATGGAATACATGAGGCAGTGTAGATAGTCCAAATCAGGGGAAGCCCAACAATCACTCTTCATGATCTGCAGAAAGATACTGAAAAAATTTTGAAGCAATTTTATCTCCCATAGAATTTAATCATAGCTTTTACCAGAGTTATTTTCTTTTACTCTTCTCAAGATCAAAGTTGTTGACTTTGATTTTTGATAGGCTGTTTTGAGAGGTGAGGCTGGACAAATAATAAAAAATAAATTGTAATGAAACTTGCAGACTATACTATGGAGTTAATATTTTATCATGGAATTTCAATAATTAAGGAATTTTGAAGAAGTTGTATCAGTCACATTTCCAGGCTAGAAGGCTCAGTCTGACTGCTGTGTGGAGGATAGAGGGATGGAGTGAAGGGAGGCATAATGAGACCATTTTGGAAGCTATTACAGCACCCAAGTGAGAAATGATAATGTTCTATATCAAAACAACAGAAATGGGATGGACCAATAAGGGGAGATCATTCTGAGGCACCTGAATTACTCTAACTGACCCATTCTAAGATGGATTCCAACTGTCTCCTCCATGTGCTAACTTACAAAAGCACTCCAAGCCCATCATGAATTCAGTGGCCACCTAAATGTTTCAAGAACTGAAGTCCATGGCAGACACTACCATCCAATAACTATTTTCCTCCCCACCATTCTTCCAGTGGAAGCTGTATCTCACTAAGGGGCTGAAATTTTCACACACCTGCTTTTCCAGGTGCCCAGGCTATAAAGGAATAACATCAGACATGATTCTGGCCAATGAATCCTAAGGAGAAGCTTATGGGGAGGTTTTTGGTAAAATACTTTATTCCTAATAAAAATAATCACACAAGGACAAAGATGTTTCTTCTATTGATCATGCACTTGGCCCCATGTCCATGTGTAATGTCTAGAAATGGTGGCAGCCATTGTGAGGCAATGAGGGACAGCCTGAGAACAAAAGCCCATATGTTAAGGATGATGAAGAGGAAGGATGGAAAGAGCATGGATCCCCATTGATGTTCTTTGAGCTATTAAACCAACCCTGTACTCACCTAACTTCAAAGCCTTGTTTTAAAAGCCATTACAATTCAAAGTGTGGTCAGGGACCAACAAAACTGGGACCAACTGGAACTTGTTATAAATGGGAAATCTCAAGCACTCCCCCCGAAACACTGAACCAGAATTTGCATTTTAAGAAGATCCCTAGATAACTTATAACATACAGTAAAATTTAAGAAACACTAGTTTAAACCACTTGTAGTTGAGTATTCTGTTGCTTACAGTTGGAAATAGCCTAAGTAATACACCTCCTGGCAGATTTCTGCACTGTTTTTCATAGTATTCTCTTGGTCTAGAAATGCAACTGAAAGCCATCTTATCCCTTCAAGGCTCTGCTTAACTGAGTCAGCAATTTTTGTAGCTAGCATTAATTGTGCTTTCTTCTCTTATTCTACAATATTTGATGACCTCCTCTATCACAATACACATTTCATTTTGTCATGTCTATGTAATAAAGCTAGAACTTTTCTTAACATTCTGACCCGTACAACTTTATAAATTCCTTGAGGATGAGTCCTATGTCCTATTCACCTTTCTATTTCCCTTGATGCTTAGCATTAAGCTCTGTGAAAACTAGATATTCAGATATTTGTTGAATTAAAGAAAGAAAAAGAACAATAATTTCTTTGCAATTTTTCTGACCAATGAAAATCTTAGAACGTCTCATAATTAGGTACCATGGATTCCAAGGTATGCTGATGATCTCTCTTCAGTTATACATGCATTATTTTTCCTTATCCAACCAATTTTCAAGGTAGAGCTCTGCTCAACAAAGCTCTTCAGAACGAAGATGCTTAATAAATCTTGGGACTTCTTGGTGGACCACATCACTACCATCTTCCTAAAGCTCAGTTTCTGTTTTTGTCACTGGAGTAATGAAAGCCATCTCATGTCTGCTCCAGTCAAAATCACCAGACCCAGCCCCTCTTGCCACCATTGTGGCACATAGGTGTTTCATCTCAAGTAATCAATGCCGCAAATCAATCCACCATTTAATATCATGCATTGATGATTAAATAAGGCCAGAAAGAAAATCCTTGGCCTCAAAGAATCAGGAAAAGCCAAAATAGGGCAGTCATATTCTAGCTGACTGTGCTTTCCTTAAAAGGCTTTGGCAGTGGCTTAGAGAAGCTAGAATGCTAGGTTAAATATAGAAAATTGATTTATCCTTTTCATTTTTTAAAAAGCATCCATAGAATTCATAAAGGAGAAACCCTGCATTACATCATTCAAATAGAGTACACACGCACGGATGAATGTGCACATGCTTTTGATCATCTCACACCATACATGCAGGTATATTTCAATGTGGTTTGACATTGTAGGGTATCCTTGATTTTTTAAATATACTTCACAGCCCATAAATCTTAGTGTGAGCCTGCTTGCCCATTATCAGGTAAGGGAACAGGTGTAGTGGGTGTGCAGAATACCTGAGGTCAAGAGATCTAGGCTATCATCCCAAATCTCCTCTAATCAGAGGCAATCTCAGTCTTGGTTTATTCAGATGAGTGCCATCCTTTTGCTTGTAAACACCCCTCAGCCTCAAATTTTAGAGTAGAAAAGAATAAACATACAACTATTTAGAGAAAATGGTTTAAAAAAATTCTTGGGAGTTATGCAAGATCGGTTAAACAAGGTTGTTATGAAATCTTTGTCTATTTCAACAATTTCCTCTGTTTACCTACAGCTCTAAATGGGCAAAGGAACAGACATGATGTAGCCAAATAATTCCCAGCATTGCCTACAATAATTCAATATTGTCAACTAAAAGCTACACTTTATTAGACCAAATTGCCTGATAAGGTCTACAAAAAAATCACACATGGACAGCTGTGATTATAAATCTTCACTTGTCCTTTGCAAATAAGGAATTTGCAGAAGCTATTTTAGAGTCGGAGTACCTATTAGCAAAGTTTGCCAGTTCAAATTATGTCCTAGATTGAGAAAATCAGTTCTATAATTGGTGGGGGCAGTTTTTTCACTCCCAGAAGAGAAACTAATTTTATGTTTATATTAATAAGATATTTTTTGAGGCATTATTCATTTAAAATTCAGTAGAAGTTAATTCCCCAGAAAGAAAGATTGGTTGGCTAATTTATAAAGTTGCCAACTAGGGTTAACATGCTTTACTCATATTTATGGCAAGCACTGCAGGAAATAGAACCCTGAGAGGTTCAGTGGCTGGCTTAAGGTCACACAATTAGAAGCAGAGCCACTTATGCTTAGGGCAGTGATTCTCAACCACGGGCAATTTTGTCCCCCAGAGGACATTTGGGGGCATTTTGGTTGTCACATCTGGAATGGGTATGGCACCGACTTTGTACTTCTAGTGGGAAGAGGCCAAGGATGTTATTAACCATCCTGCAATAGACAGAACAGGGCCCCCAATGAATAGTGCCCAGGCTGAGAGACCTGAACTTAGGCATAGAAGTAACTTTCAAACGCAAAGCTTGCTTACATGCACACAGATATAAATGTTCACAAAGATATAAATGTGCACACAGATATAAATGTGACCATAAAGATGACCAGAAGAAAATTAAAAAAAAAAAAAAAAAAAAAAGTTAAAAGGGCGGCTGCCATGGCTCAGCAGGCAGAGCTCCGACCTGCTGTGCTGGAGGTCTGGAGTTCGATCCCTGGGGCCTCCTGCCCATATGCAAATTTAAAGAAAAAAAAAAAGATGACCAGAAGACAAAATATCCATCTACATTATTGTTAACACTTACACATAGCGAAAACAAGAACAATAATGAAAATAATAAACCGTAGAGAGTTCTGTGGCTCTTCTCTTTCACTCCCACTTCACTTCCAATGTCAGCACAAACCGCCAGTTCCACCTTCAAGCTATGACCCCAATCCAGCTGTTTCTTCCCACCTCCACAAATATCCCCTAGCCTGGTCACCTTTGTCCCTAGCCTGAACCACTACAATAACATCTTTTTTTTTTAAATTAGAGAATATGTGGGCTTACAGAACAATCATGCATAAAATGCAGGATTCCCATATACCACTCTATCATTAACACCTTCCATTGGTGTGGAACATTTTTTTTTTTATAATTGATGAAAACACATTTTTATAATTGTACTATTAACCATAGTCCATGTTTAACTTAGGGTTTATTGTTTGCACAGTATAGTTCCATAGATTATTTTTTTAATTTTTATTTTGATACCATATATCCAACCTGGTAGTTCCCCTTTTAATCACATTCATACATACATATATATTTAATGCTATTAGTTATGCTCACAATGTTGTGCTAGCATCACCACCATCCATTACCAAAGCATTTCTAATGTTGGAATAAGTTTTGATGCATGCAGCAACATGATTGAACCTTGAAGACATTATGTCGAGTGAAATGAGCCAGACACAAAATGCAATAACATCTTAAGTGGTTTATCTTCACGAACTCTCCACCCATTCCATCTGTTTTCCATCCAGCAGCCACAGTGACCCTTAACCATGTAAACTGATCATGCCACTTCCTTGTTATAAAATTAAGTCCTTCAGTGGGGTGGGGTGGGGTGGGGAATGTCATATCCCAGTGGGCTTTTGGAGAAGTGTGGGGCCTATTTTTGATTAGCACAATAATTGGGATGCTGCTGGCATTCAGTGGCTGGGGGCAAAAGAAGCAAACTGTCTTGTAATAGGAGGGATTATTAAGAATGTACTTGCCAAAATATTTAGCTAGCACCTCGGATGAAATATGTTTGCTTCATTGCTTGTCCCACTCTCCAATTTGGGTTCTCCAGCTATTGACTTCTTGGTGTTCCTTGAACCTGCCAATCATGTTTCAGTTCACGGACTTGGCCCTAGATGTGCCCTGACTCAAAAGCACCTTCACTTTATTCAGGTCTTTGCTCAGTTGTTATCAGAGTGACATTGAGCCATAGTCTTAATTAAATTACCATCCTCCTCCACCCCATTAAGGTGAGGAGTTATCCTGCTAAATGTTCCTTCATTTCATTGTATCAATATCTGATATCATAATACAATATATATTTATTTGTGCATTCTGCTTCTTATCTGTCTCCCCTTAGAAACTGAATTCCTAAAAGTCAGGGCCTTGTCTATTTTGCCCATCTTTGTATCTTCAGTACCCAGAACCTGGAAGAGAGAAGGTATTAGACTAAGATGTGAGGAATGTACAAATAATATATGTTTTCACATAGCCCAAAAAATAAATTCCTCTGACGAAATGTGACTGTGGTCAAAGTAGAGATAAATATCATAAATTTCCCTTTAATTTGAAGGCCTTATATTTAATAAAATCTAACATTATTAAAAAAAATCCCAGCATTCACCAAAGACTGCTTGCAAAATTAGGCTTAGGAAATTAGTTATAACTGTGATTTTAATTATTCGATGGGCAGATCTGTCTTTATGGACTGGAGTAATAAAATAAGTCAAGATATTTTTCAGTTATTTCATGAATCATGGACAAAAAGTGGGAACATTCAATTAGATCCATTCATATTAGTTATAATTAATAGTCTTATTAAGGGCTACAAAATTTCACGGACTATTGTGTACTGACAATCTTAAATGTGTAAATTCAATAAGGATGGTGAAGTAGGGAAAATTCTTCCCCATTAACTTTGATTGGAATTGGGTGTCTGTTAAAACCGTGATTGCCTTGGGGTCTGGTTTCAGGCCAAGGAAACAAACTGCTCTTGGGAAGTTTGTGTTTGGAGAGACAGGCTCCCAACAGTCCTTTGATCAGCAGGCAGAACTCGGCAATTTTCTGAACTCTGTTTGTCCCCTTGCATCTCCTTTAGGCCCCCCTGGCTAAGGAAAACAAATATGTAGACAGAGCAAAAAGAGTGTTATTGTACACAGTAGACACACCTGTGATATCAACATCATTTGGATTTGTTGACCCCACGTGCATTGGGTCCTGTTCCATAGACACAGAGCCTGCAGTGGATATTTATGTGAAAGTGATTTACTGGGAACTATCCTCAGGAAAAGGAGAGTGTGGGAAGCAGAATAGGTCAAGGGAAGAAGTCAATGCAAGGAGGCAATGTGAGCTAGAGTACAGCTTCATCCTGGACCCACAGTGGGCTCTGGAACATACATTGTGCCACAGAGCTGCGCCTCCAGAAGGCAAGGGTATCACTCTTTCCCACTACTTTGTCATTCAGTCTTCTGTCTTTGGTGGCTCAGAGGTGGGGTGCATAACCTCCCCGGTGAGGGGCTCTCATTCCTTGGAGGGCAATTGTCCTAGAAGAGAGCAGCTGTGATCCCTTAGCAACCAACACCTACAGCAGCTAGGGGACAGGTCCACCTATCCTAGAAGGGGATTTGGGTGAGGGACCAATAGCATCTATTTCATGTCTGCCAGAGTCCTAAAGAGACATGACCCACAGACACAACTAGCTCTGTTTTGTTTTTAATTATCCCAAAGCACTCTAAGTGTAACTGCTTGGCACAGCATTATTCATAGTGGCCTTGCTAATCATGTCTGGCATCTTGAGTTTATTCTAAGGGAATTTTGCTAAGGTAAGGCAATATACACATGGTACCTGCAATGCCGAAAAATATCTCCCTTTTTCTTTGAAATACTCCAAGCGTTTTACAAAGAGCCATATTAACAAATCTCAGAAAACAGAAGAGAAGATAAAGAATAGTTGTTAAAACAACAGACTTAAAGATTAAAAAGTCCACTTCATCAGCAATTCTGAAAAATAATCAACTGAAATCACTTCAGCCAGTCCTTTAGAAATCTTGTTCACATACATTTTCTTCTTGTTTTCTTTTTTTTTTTTTTCTTTTTTTTTAAGAAGCCTGAAACAGCATGATATAGCCCAGGGTTTCTCAGCTTCAGCGCTATTCACATTTTGGGCCAGATAATTTAGGGCAATCCTGTGTGCTGTAAGACGTCTAGCAGCATCGCTGCCCCCTTCCTCAAGATGTCAGTGGCACCACCCCATCTCCCCCACCCCCATTGCCCCCTTCACATGTTAATGCCACCTGGGGTCAGATTTGTCCCAGTTGAGAATCATTCATAAAGCTAAAGGAACCCAGTACTTTGAAGTCCTGGCAGGACTATCTACTAGTTTTGTGTCTTGAGCAATCTAAGAAGTAACTGGTTTTTTCATATGTGAAATGGGAAGAATAGCTATCTTACGGGACTGTTCTAATGATTTAAATAGATGACGTTGGTATACCTAGGCCCTGGCACATTAGTTAGTATTAATATCTTCTCTTTTCTTCCCTTCAGGGACTAAAATACTTTCAAAAGTGGTTTGTATTCTTATGAGTAGAATAGTGATTAAAGCACATTTTTATACAAATTAGGACAAGATGTATGATTTAACTTCAAAAATCTAAGGTTGCTAGAAAAAAAAACTAGCTCCTTCTAATTGGAAAATATATCATTCTTCCTTACCCTTTTCTAGTTTTTACTAAATAGTCTTTCAGGAAAGTATAGGAAATTTAAATAGGCATATAAAATAATTAAATTTCTGAGTGCTTAATGGATGAAGCTTGAAGACATCATGATGAGTGAAATAAGCCAGACACAAAAGGACAGGTATTGTATGATCTCACTGAGTTGAAATAATTTGAATAAGGAAACTCATAGGTTCAAAAATCTAGAATGTAGGTTATCAGGGGATGGGGTAGGGATAGGGAATGGGGAGTTAAGGCTTAAAATGTACAGGGTTCCTATTTTGGAATGATGGAAATCTTTTGATAATGGATGGTGGTGATGGTAGCACAACATTGTGAATGTAATTAACAGCACTGAAATATATATATCTGAATGTGATTAAAAGGGGAAATGTTCAGTTATGTATATGGTAACAATAATTTTTTTTAATGCATGAAACTATACTACACAGTGAACCCTAAGTTAAACCATGGGCGATAGATAATACTACAATTTTTTAAATGTGCCATCATCAATTGTTTAAAAATTTCCATACTAATGCAAGGTATTAATAATAGGGCAGTATACAGAAATCCTGTATTTTATGCATGATTATCTGTAAATTCACAATTTCTCTAATAAAGAGGGAAAAAAAAGGTGTGCCACATACTGTTCTAAGCACTTTACCTGATTATCCCATTTAATCCCCTGAGTAGATAGTAATATCTCCATTTTGTAGATGAGAAATAGGAGACAGAGAAAGGTAAATTGACCCCAAATCACAGAAAATAGTGGGGGCAGAATATGTACTGAAGTAGTCTACTGGAAAGTAGAAGAGCCATGCCAGGATCTAACATCCTGTTAGAAATGTTAGATGACAGTCTAGGAATAGGAAAACACCAACAGAAGTAACCCACGACCTGACTACCCTCTGTTAATCTGCCTCTAAGGCCCAATCCTGGAGGTACAATCTTTCCTTGTACTGAACTGAGATTTCAAAAACAAGTGTGGCTCAGTGGGAGAGTTTTCCCCTGCCATGCTCGAGACCCAGGCTGGATTCCCGGTGCCTGCCCACGCCAAAAAAAAAACAAGTGTCAAACCAGATTTGGCCTGTGGGCTGTAGTTTGCAGACTCTTGATCAAGGGTCTTAATTTCCATGTCCACTTAGTCCAACATCAGTTCTCTACATTTTCAACCACAGCACTTTGTCTGCAATTAGATTATGTTGCTTCCAAGTAGCTGATGTTTTGGTATTTTGCCTCATGATTCAAAAGGTCAAGTTTCCCTAGAAGTGGTTATTCCATCATTTATGCCAAATAAACAACTCTTTTTTAAAATGGAAAAGTATAATAAATGTTCTAATTAGAATTACAGATCACACATTTCATATAGATGAACTATGATTAAAGTATTTCTTATATGGAAAATGATACCTAGAAAGGGTATTCAAGATCACACAGCAAGCTATAAAGTGAAGGAACAAGGTGGAGCAGAGTACCTGAACCTCATTCTGGTACCCTTCTTTGCACCATTTCACCTATGTTCTCTAATCCTATTTCCCCCCTGGCTTGAATAGAGAATTTTCCATTCATGCTGCATCTCTGAGTTCAGTGCTAAATGACTCTGTTGTCTCTACTGTTTAGGTAATTGAAAGGTCTCTTTTGAGTCTTTCTTCACCTGATCATGGCTAACAAAAGAAACCAATGATTGTGTCACAAAATCCATCAGTCATTTTTCAACCCACTCTCTCCTTGACCAACATACTTCACTCCACCTTTTCTTAAACCATCTTTACCTTCTAGAAATTTCCTTTCTCATGGTTTGTACAGCATCATTTTTATAGATTCCCTTTGCTCTCACAACAACCCCTTCATTTTAAAAAAATTTTTTATTTTATTTTTTTAAATACCAAAAAAACCCCACCAAACAAACGCAAACATTCCTATTTTGATCATTCCGTTCTACATATATAATCAGTAATTCACGATATCACATAGTTGCATATTCATCGTCATGATCATTTCTTGGAACATTTGCATCTATCCAGAAAAAGAAATAAAATGAAAAGAGAAAAAAAAATCATACATACCATACCCCTTACCCCCCCCTTTCATTGATCACTAGCATTTCAAACTAAATTTATTTTAACTATTATTCCCCCTATTATTTATTTTTATTCCATATATTCTACTCGTCTGTTGACAAGGTAGATAAAAGGAGCATCAGACATAAGGTTTTCACAATCACACAGTCACATTGTGAAAGCTATATCATTATACAATCATCTTCAAGAAACATGGCTACTGGAACACAGCTCTACATTTTCAGGCAGTTCCCTCCAGCCTCTCCACTACATCTTGAATAGCAAGGTGATATCTACTTAATGCGTAAGAATAACCTCCAGGATAACCTCTCGATTCTGTTTGAAATCTCTCAGCCATTGACACTTAGTCTCATTTCACTCTTCCCCTTTTGGTCGAGAAGGTATTCTCAATCCCTTGATGCTGAGTCTCAGCTCATTCTAGGATTTCTGTCCCACGTTGCCAGGAAGGTCCACACCCGTGGGAGTCATGTCCCACGTAGACAGGGACAACAACCCCTTCTTAATTTCTTTTCGTTTTAGTAATTTTTGTCCTCAGTCCTTTTCTTTTTCCACAAGTTCTCTCAGAGAACTCTTAACCATTCCTATGGTCTTTCTTACTATCGACCTGCTGATTATTCTAAAACCTATATCTTGTGCGTTTTATGAGATTTATATCCCTATTATTAACCAACCACAGTCAGCTGTGCTGTAATGTGATAAATGAACACCTGAGCATCACAAACATAATACAACACCACCCAGAAGGCTTACAGGAAAAATGGGGTTAGGGTAGGAATAGTAAAAAACTTGATTAGTGTGCCTGCCCATGCCAAAAAAAAAACTTGATTAGTGATGAGAAAAAGGAAGATAGGGAACTAATAAAAGCAATGGTACAGTTTTACATACGTTAAACGGTTAAGAAATGCATAAATACTATTTTAAATATGATAAAAAATACTTCACCTTGAAAAAGACCTGAAATTTGTTTGTAAAAGTGAGCATTGGAAAGATTGCAGCTTATGAGTTGTTGGGAGGTGATGGAAGGAGGCTTGTGTGAAGTCAGACAGCAAATCATAGTACCAGATATGGATGGGCGTGGCTCATCAGTCATGTGGTGAAGCAAAGAAGCTAGTGGATATTTGAGCTTTGTGTGGTGTGTACTTTTGGTAAACCTGACTGGCTTGGGTCAGTTGGGTGAAGTTTCCCGTATCCACCCTTCTTGCAGATGAAATCACATCAAGTAAACACAAAGTTCTCAGTCCACTCAAGTTGTTCCCTATATATTAATAGAATTGGAACAAATTGCTTTTTTCAAAGCAAATGTTATGGAGTGACCAATACCTCCCTGACATCTCAGAGTCAATCATGAAACCATAACATGTCCAAGTTACTTCATCCACAAAATCCTGCTTTCTCCACAATGTCTGTTAACAATGAGCCCACCACTTCAAACAGAAATGCTGACATCTTTTTCAGCTATTTTTCTCTCACCACATTAAGTTAGTCATCTATGACGCTCAATGCTACCTCATAAGAGTGTCTCAAATTCTAGCTGTCTTCTCCAATAAAGGACTCTTGCAAAAATCTCCAACACAGTTTCCTGTTTCCATTTCCATCTCCCTCTACCCCCATGTTCTGTACAACCACCATGCGAATTTTCTCAGAGCAAGGCTTTCTAAGAGTAAAGGCACTGGGTTTAAACCCTTATTCTGCCACACTAGCTGTTTGATATTGAGTAACTTACACAACCTCTCTACCCCTCATCTTCCTCACACAGAATACAGGGATGATACTAAATCTTGGGTCGTTGGATTGTTCTGTGGATGAAATGTATGACGCACTTAGCATGGTGTCCAATGTGCTGGCGGCTGTGATCACTTTCACCATCAATGGTTAGAGTGATCATCGGCAACATCATTGTTATTGCCATTATCAGATTATCACCTCAACAGGAGAGCTTCCTAAGCTGAAAAAAAAAAAAAACTGGACTTTTCTCCTTTGTTTCACTCACTTTAATTCAATTCAATGCAATGTGACACTTATTGAGTGCCTACTGCATCCAAAACAGTATCAAGGGATAGTCAGTTGAATCTGACCTCCAAGGCTGGCAAAAATATTGTATTAATATCTCTACTTCAAAGCAGGTTGTTATGATGACTATAAATAAAGCATAAAAGGAGTATAAGAAAGGAGTGGAATTCTAATAGAATATTTGAGAAGCCTCTCGGGGAAAAGACCAGATTTGACTGATTCTAAAGGATGGAAAAGGCCTTGAGAGGCAGTTATGATGAATAAGCTTTATTTAGAATCCTGTGAGGAATGGATATGGGCTGGAAGAAGGAGAGTTTAGAGAACTACAGCTTCATTATGGCTACGGTATGGCCTGTGGATTGCAAGGAGTTACAAAGAGACATGGGTTGTTAATGGATTGAGTTGATTGAGGTGAGGAACCAGCAGGTCCTATTCATGCTACTTCGCAATGAAATCCGAATGCATCCATTGAACTTCATCTCCACCATTATGGCCATAGTCCCAAACTCCACCATCTCTCATGTGGCTTACTGCAACATCTTCCTACTGGTCCTTTTTGCCCTCACACCAACTCCAATTAATTCTCCACACATCAGTCAAAGTAAAAATCATATCACAGTACTTAACCTGCTTTAAACCCTCTTAATCATATCCCATTGCATTTAGGCTTTGTGTCAACTTGCCTTCGGTATGATACACCTGCATTAATCACACCCCTTATCTCAGCTGCTATGGCCTTCTATTTAAAAAAAAAATTTTGTTGAGAAATCTTCACACATGTACAGTCCATCTATAGTGTACAATCAATTGCTCACAGTATCATCACATAGTTGTATATTCATCACCATGATCATTTTTAGAACATTTGCATCACTCCAGAAAAAGAAATAAAAAGAAAAAAGAAAAAAAGTATACATCACATTCCCCTTACCCCATCCTCTCATTGACCACTAGTATTTCCATCTACCCAATTTTTTTTTACCCCCATCACTCCCTATTATTTATTTATTTATTATCCTTATTTTTTTTACTATCTGTCCATACCCTGGATAAAGGGAGCATCAGACACAAGGCTTTCACAATCACACAGTCATATTGTAAAAGCTTTATCATTATACAATCATCTTCAAGAATCAAGGTTCCAGGAACACAGCTCAACAGTTTCAGATACATTCCTCCAGCCACTCCAATATACTGTAAACTAAAAAGGGATATCTATATAATGCATAAAAATAACCTCCAGGATAACCTCTCAACTCTGTTTGAAATCTTTCAGCCACTGACACTTTGTCTCATTTCTCTCTATCCCCTTTTGGTGCTACAGCCTTCTGATGTCCCTCAAACAAAATGAGATAGCTTTACTTCCAGGCTCTTGCTGTTCCCTCTGCCTGAAGTTCTATTCCCTTTCTTTGGATGACTAACTCCTTCTGCTCGTTTTGGTGGCAGCGCAAATGTCTCTTCTTTAGAGAAACCTTTTCCAAAACCCCATCGACCCTATTAGTAGACCACCCCAATTGAATGCTGCACCATTCCCTTTGGTTATACATTCATTTATTTTTCACCTGCCTCTGCCAAGAGCATATGCTTCTTGCTTGTCTGGTAAATAAAAATACTATTATATCTTTAGCACAGAAAATAATGCCTAGGCATAGTAAGTGCTGAGAGATTTTTGTTGAATGGATGCAAGTCTAGTCTTTTAGGTAGGTTCAGGCCATAGAGAGAAATACCCTAGATGACAGATGAGGAATTCAGGCTTTGCCCTGGGGGCTTTGTGAATGAAGATGTTTCTTTTTCTTTTTTAGCTTCTTTCCCACCCACCTAAATTATACTCCTTCCTCAAGAGTCAACTCAGACCCCATCTTATAATGGTGGATATCTTTGACCTCACTAGCTGGAGGAGCTCTCTCTTTTTGTTTTCTCTGTACACTAGGAGCGTTTTAATATTTAAGCCATTTTTAATATGAATCATTTGCTTCAAATAATTACTAGTTATTTGTCTTCTGCTAATGCATATCTTTTCAAATCGATTGCCAGGTTTTGAAGGACTTTATGTGCAGCCTATTCTCTGAAATGTCTCTTGCAGATTTGAGAGGTCTCCTAAAGTATTTTGTAAGTTATCTGGTTATTTTTTCAGGTAATTCATATCTTTTCAAGTGGTATCAATTCATATCTTTTTCAAATATTTCAATGCATATTTCTTCAATGTTTAGTGTGTGCCATGCTCCATGGTAAATAAAGATGGAAATGATGCACATCTCCATTGTTGGGTAGATTATGGTCAACCTGAGAGATGTGTGCAGACGGCTGTGAGGCCATGAATAGAGACCAACTGATTCCATCAGCAGTCATAGGGGTGGTTGGTCAGAAACAAGAAAGTCATTTGAGTATGACTGGCAGGATGTGCAGGAATTCAGTGGAGGGCAAGACTTTTCTGGTGAAGGAACAGCAAGAGCCAAAGAGGGACATGTATCTGTTGATGAGTGGTGGTGAGTAGCTTACAGACTGGAGGGACATGTGCACAAGGCCCAAAGAAAGAAGAAGAGTAGCTGGGGACAGATTAATTACACACACATGCAGATTTCTTGGGGGCTTTTTGGAGGAAGGATACCTGCAGAGAAGATGACGTCATACCTAGCTCTTTCCAAAGAAGTTGTGGCCAGGACCAGGCTGCACTAATGAGTTCCCAAAGGGTGATGGGGCTGGATTGATGATGTAGGCTCTTCACCTCCATTCCAGAGTGCATCCCAGTCCACAGGGCAGACCTGGGCTGACAGAGCTGTCTCTGCTATGCCTGCTTCCACATGTTTTATGCTATTACAAAGAAAATGTAACCCATCCTGGATGGGCTGAGCCTACTCACCAGAAATGTCAGCCCAGGGTTTCTGACAATTCAATAGGTGAAATAACTCCCAACATGACCCAACTCAAAGCCTTTCTGAAAATGCATTTGGAATTAGCAACTGGAATTTCAGGTTTCTGGGATGTGCTTGCCACATGAGCATAGCTTGTAATGAGGACACAGGAGAGACCAAGTAAATGCAGTGAGTTCATCCTGAGAAACTGGGAGCAGATTTCTGTCCGAGTCCTGTGGATGGTGGGTGTGGGACCAGGGTCAGGCAGCTTACACGCCTCCACCTGCAGTCCTGAGAGGACAGGCCTAGTGCAATGTTACCTTCATGGTGATGGAAGGCAAAGGCTGGGGATGGTAATGGCCCAAGCGCTCTATCCTTTTGTCCATAACTTGGTCACACTGCTCTCTGATACAACAGAGGATGTGCAGCTAAAAGCTGGTAAAATTCGTTACCCTTTAATTACTCATCTGGGTAAACCAGTTTTTAACAATTAGTAATCAGGCACTGAAATACGATAGCAAAGAAAGCGATTAGCAGATACCGCTCCTGAAGCAGTGGTGCTCCAGTCCTGAGAGGAATTGGCTAGGTAACGACCACCCCAGCATCCGCTCCCCTGGGGGCTGCTGATTCTCAGGCACGTCTCCACCGTCTCCTGGAATCCTCCTCAACAAGCTGCAGACAGCAGGACCAGATCCATAGCACAGCCTCTCCCTGACTCACTTCCACACCCCTCTATTGGCGATTTCTGGTGTCACCGCCCAAATAAAACCACTTGCCCTCAAATCCCGGTCTCATTTCTGCAGGAATCACATAGTACAGTCAGGGTGAATTTAAAGAATAAACCCTGGTCACAGGAAATGTAGAGAAGGGGTGAAGAGGTGAAGAGAAGATCGCAGGCATTTATTAAAAGCCAGTTAGGAGCCGGGTTCTCTGTCAAGTCCTTGACCGGTGGCAGGCACTGCAGTTGCCCTGTCAGCTGCCTCCTGCCCGCACTCTGTCCACAAAGGCTGATCACCACAAATCCCTCTGAACTTCTGCCCGAGGGCTGGATTTTCTGGCTTCGAGAGCACACTCTGCCTGCAAACTGGACAAAGCAGAAGTGAGGTAGAATGAATGCTCAAAAACCAATGATGGATGGTATCATTTACCTGAAAAACCAAGTTCCCTCCCTGCTCAGGAGACGTAGCTCTGAAGCATGTCCTACCCTGTGTCCCAGAGACCCCCAGCAGGGTAGAGCCCCAACGCCCAGCAGTGACCTGACCATCCATGCACACCTGGGGGGCCACCTTCCCTCTCCTCCCTTACTGCCCCAGCTGCCTACAGTACTTCCTGAAACCACCTCCCAAATAAACCACTTGCATCCAAATGCCTGTTGCAAGGTGTGCTTTGGGGGAAGGCCAAACAAGACAGCATATATATTTCACTTGATGCT
Organism: Myrmecophaga tridactyla; assembly: GCA_004026745.1. Classification (NCBI taxonomy): domain Eukaryota; kingdom Metazoa; phylum Chordata; class Mammalia; order Pilosa; family Myrmecophagidae; genus Myrmecophaga; species Myrmecophaga tridactyla. Next base: position 70,971 of record PVIY010006424.1, on the reverse strand, counting down.
AATAATAAACAAAGGAACCAGATAATATAATAATGATGATGATTATTCACTGTTTTAAATGCTTTATACGTTTTTAACTCCTTTAATTCTTACATCACCATAATGAGCTGGGTACTAATATTTTCCACATAATCAAATGAGGAAAGGCATAAAGGACTGTCTTGTGTAAGGTCATACAACTGGATAGTGGGGGAGTGAAAATTCTAGGTCAGGCATTCTGGCACCAGATTCAATGCTGTTTTTCATATAAGGAGTCAAGGCTCAGAGAGGTTGATAAATTTACCAATGGTCACACAGACAGTAAGTGAAAAGGTTGAGATAAGAACCCTTTCCGTGAGCATCAATGCACTTTCCCTGATATAATTAACAAAAATCCTGACATTTCACAAAATGAAGTTTTAAAAAGTACCAGCCATGCTGCCCTGAGGTGAAGATCAACAGGGGTCAAAGCCCAGGGAAGGTTTTCTGAATATTAAGACACTATACCATACTAGCAATGTTGAAATCCCACAAAATCAGGGTGTGTTTCCCTCCTCTTACATCTGTCAAAATGAATTCATCCAATAAATACTTACTGAGTATGTATGAGGTGCCAGGCACTGTTCTAGGCTCTGAGAACATAGCATAGACAGTACAACCAGAATTTCTAGACACACATCCTATTGTAAACAAAAATGAACAAACTATTGAGTATCTTAGAGGATGAAAGGTGCTAAAAGGGAAAAGAAAGCAAAGAAGGGAAGAGGCAGTGTTAGGGGAAGGGTGGTACTTTTAGGTAGAGTGGCCAGGAAAGGCCTCACTGAGAAGGTGACTTAAAGAAGGTGAGAGAACAGATCATGAAGGAATAACCCAAAATTGCACGGCAGAGTGGGGTTCCAAGGAACACACTTTGGTAAGCACCACCCAGTGAACAGCCCAACTTTCCCCACTCTTTAGCACTCCATGTCTGCGACCCTTTGGACCAAGCACATCATGCCCAGCAAAAGAGAAACTGGACCTCAGATGGGCCCCAATACTGCTGGAAGTTTCTTGTGGCTCTATGTTTCTCTGATCTGTAGTCACACTTCAAGAAACCTGGGAAAAGAGCCCAAACGTTTGTGTGAAACTGGCAGCTTGAGAGAACCATTCTGCAAAGCCAGCAACCACTGGAGATCCTTGAGCTTCTACGGGAGCTGCAATAATCAGGAACAGTCACCTGGTACAGGGTGAGTATGGAGCTGGCAACTCTTCCCCTTTACTGTCTGCACAGGGAGAGTGTGCTTTCCACAAGTTGCTTGTGACCACTAGAATGTCAGTAGTGTCTCCAGCCTGGTGTACCCATGATGAGATCAGCAGTGCCCTGACACAACCTCAGCGTGGCCAGCAGCAGCCCCAGAATTATGAAACTGGCTCAAAGTTGGTCTCAGCCCACATCTGAGCCCCTGAGGGGAATTAGAATGCCAATGTTTGTCACTGCTACAGCTCTGCATAAACTGCATTTTACACATGGGGAGCAAGCATCAGAGCATTGGGCTGAATTCCCAGGCACTTCTTTCATCCTGAGTTTTACTTAGCAAGTTTAGGCATAAGATGCTATACTCGGCTCTTTAGTCACTCTCCTTCCAGCACCTCCAGTGCAGGGGAATGCATGTGTCTCAGCTGCCCTGGGATGTGTCCTTGCAGCTCAGAGATGAGGCAAGGGATGAAGAGGCAGCAAGGCAGGCCAAGTCTCTGACCCCATGCAGATCTCCCAGGGACTGCAGGCTAGAGGTTTAACACATATGCAAGCAAAAAGCTTAACTTCTCTGTTTCAGTATCTATCTGTACAATGAGAGCAGTATTCCTTTCATCCCTAATGGGGATTTTTCTGAGGATAAACTATTCTGAATGGAGAAAAGAAGATTACATGCAAGACTATGTGAGCAGGCATCTTGTCAGGACTTGGGATCCAAAAACATTTCCAGGCCCTGCTGGAGAGCTAAAAATCTCTCCGTAGGATTTGTATTAATATGCAAGTGGTAAGGTTGTGGACTGTCTCTGGACCACCAGTCATCTAACATTTATACCTGCTCCCTTCCTGTCTCACCTGTATCACTCCTTGATTCTTATTAATGCATGTGTTCACCACTGCTTTCCATAGAAACCAGCAGTGCACCAAATGCAGAAAAAAATACTTTTTTAATGTTTAGATTTATACTGGATGTTTTAAAAAATAATTATGAATTAATGAGCACTGAACCCTGTGTCAATCCCAATGCTAAGTGTTTTAACATACATTTTTCCCCATTTAAGCATTTCTCTATGAGGTAGGTGTTATGAAATGGCATTGGTATTTACAGATGAGAAATCTGGGGTTCAAAGAAGTTAGGATTACCACTTAGTAAGTGGTAATGCCATCCCCAATCTGTTTGATTTCAACTCCTTGATCTAACCACAGAGCTAAATTGCTGTATTAGTAAACTATTGCTGTTTACCAAATTACCCCAAAACTTAGCAACTTCAAACAACAAACATTTATGATCTCATCCTGCTTCTGAGAGTCAGGAATCTGGGAGCAGCTTAGATGGGCAGTTTTGGTTGAGGGTCTTCCTAGAAAGTGTCTTCAACATGGGTTAGAGGATCCAAGCTCACTTATGTGGCTGTTGGTAGGAGGCTTCAGCTCCTCACCATCTAGGTCTGTCCATAGGGTTGATCATGACATGGCTGCTGGCTTCCCCGAGAGCAAATGATCCCAGAGAGGGAGAGTGAAACCAAGATAGAAGCAACTGGAGGTATAAAACCTAATTTAGGAAATGAAATATCATCACTTCTGCCGTAGGCTGTTGGTGACACACACCAACCCTCGTACAGGGTGGGAGAGGATGGTACAAGGGTGTGAACACAGCGGGGCTGTTGGGGTTACCTTTGGAGGTTGGCAACCATGAACGCCTACCAGAGCTCGAAGTTATCACTTGAAAGGGACTCAATTGACCATCATATTCATCCCTCAGCCTATTTAGACTTTCCCTCCTCAGGATATGCTGAAACCAATTCCCTCTTCTTCCATCTGTAAACACCATCCCTTCTCCTAACCCTGTGTCCAAGCTGCCCCCAGCAGGTATGCATCAACATGTAGAATGTATGTGATGGGTTTTATAGCCATTTTCTCCTTAATTTTGAGAAAGGGGGAAGAGGACACAAGATTAATAATTTTTGCATAATACAGTACCTTGAGTTACGGAGATAGTATTTGAATACTGAAGGGAGTTGACCCTTTTTCAGGTCATACACACCCAGTTTTGATGAGAGAGAGAGATCATATGAGCTACTTTTTCAGGTTTCCTGGATGCAGACTCACCATCAGATTTAGCACTGTTTCTTTTTTTTTTTGTAATATGGCAGGACATTACCTAACTTTGGAAATGAGAAAACACGATGGGGAAAGAAAGGGAAAAATGAACCATAGATATTGGAATCACTTCACAACATGAGCAAATGATAAACTCCCGCTGTTCCTCATATAGATTTGTATTCACAATTGCTCTTGTCTCTTTTAAAAATAGCAGTTGGAGTCTCGAGTATTTCTAAGACAGTAGAGTGTCATCTTCATTTTTAAACATGAGAAAGCTGCATAGATGAACTCCATGGGGGCTAAAGCATTAGACAAGAGAGACTCAGAGCTGGGTAAGGGGGAGGGGCAAATATTACCTGCAGTTCCAGAAAAGGGTTGTCTATTCATTCATTCCTCCAACTACCATTTAGGGAGCCTTTAATGTGAGACAGGTATTCTATTAAGCTCTTGCAGGGGAGGGTGATATAAAATACATAAAGCACATGCCCTGCTTTCTAGAAGGGAATAGTATGAACTGATCACCATAGATTTAATAGTTAGATATAGCCTCAACCATATATCATTCATTCATCAAGTACTGCTGTGTCAGGCGTTGGGCTAGACACTGGTGTGGCAAAGATAAGGAAGCTAAGTTGTCCTTTTTTCCCAGAGCTTATAGTTTAGCAGAGGATCACAATTGAGGCATGTCCAGAATGCTAAAAGAAGAAATAAAGAAAGTGCACCTAATTTGCTTTGGGGATGTGGATGGGACAGGTGCTAGAGGAAGTTTCTAAGAGGAGGTGATAGTACTAGAGCTGAATCTCAAGGGGAAAAGTTTGAATCAATCTTTAGATCCATACCTGTATAACTATTTTTCCATCTGTTTGTCTATTACTGGGGTGTGGTTTAGTGGTTACAATCAAGTGCTCTGGAACCAGAATGCCTGGGTTTGAATCTCAGCTCTGTCACTTACTAGCTGTGCAACCTTGGGTACGTCAGCTGCTTTGTGCCTCAATTTCCTCATCTGTAAAATGGGGATAATTTTAGAGCTTACCTTCTTCAGTCATTATCAGAATCAAATGAATTAATGGCTATAAAGTGCTCAGAAGAGTACCCATCACATAATACAATCTATGTAAGTATTAGTTATTTCTATCTACAAATACAGACTTGGTAAATTTTCTACTGGAAAGCCTCCTAGCCAATGCCCCTTAGGTATGTTCCTGGATCTTGGGAATCAAAATTAGGTAGATCCATGAAACGGAAAGCCCGAGATGCTTGTTTTGAGAGGGCTCTGAGAGATGTGAGGAAAAATATTTATGGTTGTCCACTGGGAAAAAACAGAGTAGCAATCTTTTGGGCAGGAAGCAGGAACAGGAGCTGAATATCTCAGAAGGTTCCACAGAAACATCCTTCCCCTAGGCTTTGAGGAGGAAACCACAGAGCTGATGAACCACAGATGTTCTCGTTTACAGAACTGCAACCTGAAGGAGAGGAATGGCTTGGGTGAATCTACAGCAGCCTTCTGCTGGACAGAAGGTAAGAAACAAAAGCCTCAAGGGCTTTGATCTCCACATTCTCAACATTTCTCTCCTTCCTCAATCTCTCCCTTTGGGTGGCCCAGAAATTGAACCCAGTAGGGAAAATGAGTTGACAATCAATATGTGGATATATCCAAAAAAAACTATTCTACTAATTATAGACTGGGAAATCTTAATTTTAGCAAGAGAAATAAAGCTATTTCCTATAGTTTCTTGAGCATTTTGTCTGTACTGTGGTACCATACTCCACATGTGTCATCCAAGGTAAGTTCTCTCCCACGCCAGCCTTCTAAGGAGGCTATTATTACTCTTCTTGTTTTAAGATGAATAAAGAAAGAAATATCCATGGCAATTAGGAATTTTCTTAATGTACTTTTAGTAATTGAGGAAACAGGATTGAGCCCAAATCCATGTGACTCTAAAGCAGGTGTTCATAATTTATATGATACATGGTATCCAAACGAAGGGGTCCTGAAGTTTTGGAGGAAGAAGAGAGCAGGAAATGGTAAAGACTTCTCCAGAGACATGGTGTTTGAGTTGTGTATGAAAGATGGGCAGGGTTTTTAGACATGGAAAAGGTAGAACAGAGCATTCTAAATGAAAAAAGGTTATGTGGGCTGGAGTAGTAGGGATGGAGTCTGATGTGTCTAGGGCATGGTGACGTGATGGGAGATAAAACTGGATAGGGGCGAGTACAAGGGAGGTCATCTGCTTATTCAACTCACTGGAAACGTAGCCCTTCCTTAAAGGAGGGATGGGCAAGGAGATCAGAGGAACTTTTCCTTTTCCTACGATGTATGTCCTTATATGCCCATCAGCCATTTGTTGATGGTTGATGCTAGTTTCTTTCTGCATCATTGTCTGAAGACAGTGGTACAGAGCTCAGCTGTAGTGACTCTAGACTAGTGTCCTGGCCATCTGGAGTAGACTTAATGATTGAAAATGAGAACAAAAACCAGTAAGGCCTGAACCTCAGACCCCAGCTTGAGGGTCATGAAACAGAGAGGATGGTTGCTTATGCCAGAAAGGAGTCCCTTCTAGCTCCTTGGGGTAACACTGGTCATGTCCCACGGAGATGCCAATCCAAACACAACTGTCCCACAGAGTGCCAATATTTTGGTGAATTTGGTCCATGGAGATACCGACTTTAGGATTCATTTTTAATGATCTCTTATTCTTTTCCTACACTATCCTACACTAGAAAGACTCCCCAGTCAGCTAGCATATCTTTTTCAGAGGTGATGTGAACCTGAAACAACAAAATTCTGACCCATCCCTTACGGGGGCAGATGTTGGCTTTGGAACCAACAGTTCAGATTCAAGTCCCAGTTCTTAGAATTAAGCAGTTGTGTGATCTTGGGCAAAGTACTTAACCTCCCTGAACCTTTCTTTTCTTATCTATGGCTTGGGGATAAAAAGCAAATTTTGGTGGGTGGATGTGAGCAGAAATGAGATTGTATATGTAAAAACACACTGTTATCCTAAAGCAATGAGCATTTAGGCTGCATGAGAGATAATGAAGGCATTTTAGTATCTGAGGGAAATATGATCTGCTGCTGCCTTCATGGCCTCAAAGGCATCCAGGGAAAGCCTCAAAGCTATTGTGCTAATAGATATTTTTCTATGCCCAGCACAATAAGTGCCCCCAGTCGGTCCTGGGGCCAGGATGATGTGTGCTCAGAGACTGTAACATCTCTGCCTGGTAGGCTGAAGGGAGAAGAGTTGCTTTGGGGCACTGCTGACTCCTGCTTTACCAAATTCCTCTGATCACCTTCATTTCCATCTTCATCCCCAGAAGCATTCGAGATGCTGACATCTGGGTACATTTACATGTGATTGAGCTCTGAACCAATAGGACAGATCCAAAAAGTATCCCTCTCTGCTACCTGCTGCCACTTGCATGGTTTGTTACCATTTGTTTGTAGTTTGTGGCCTTGAGAAATTAATCTTTTTGGGCCTCAGTTTTCTTGTCTGTGAAAGGGTAATAGTAATAGTAACTCCATAATTCTTTTACTGTGAAGATTATGTAACTATTAAATGTAAAAAGAGTAGCTGGCTTACAATAACGACCCAATAAGTAGTAGCCACACTGCAATCATTCCTTTATATGGTGGTCTCATCCCTCTAGACTGCAGATTCCACAGGAGCAGGGGGTCTGGCATATGGTAGGTGAAGAATAAATGAATGGATTTGGAGATATCAGAAGGGGTAAGTATCTCAGTGGACAGGAGTAGGGAAGGAGAATGACAGGAAAAGCTCCTTGGAGGAGCAAAAATCTGAGCTAAGGCTGAAAGAGTGCAGAAGCCCAGAGAGGAGAGGTGAGTGTTCAAGGCAGGGTCCAGTTACTGGGCACAAGAGTGTGGGATTCTAAGCATCTGGCATAGTGACAAGACATGGTGAGAAGGGGCGGTGATGGATGTGGCCAGTGAGGAAAATGGGAACAGATGTCAAAGGGCTCTATGTAGATGGTATATGAAGTAGCATGGACTGTTTCCCTTGGGTTCAGTATTTTCTAAACTTCAGTCACCCAGTTTCACCATCACAAATTTTTGCCAACTCTTAGTAACACAGTAGTATTTACTCAACAGCATCTTTAAATTGATTCACCTTATTTTGCTTAAATAAACTTACTTTATTAGAAAGTCTAGCACTGTTGTAAATTATAGCCCATATCATTTGCAGTAAATAGGAGATAATGGTAAAACAAATAATGTAAAATAAAAGCAACTACATTATTAAACTCTTGCCTGACACATTAGTCTACTAATGGCTTTGAGCCTGATCCTACTGTTTCTTTGCTAAAAAAGAAAATCAACCATAAAGCACATCTAAGCAAAATTTTCACTTAGAAGAACTGAGAGGAAGTTGAGAAGGGAGTGGCCCTGCTATTGTGAGATGCCACGTGAGATAGTGCTGTCACCCAGAGGCTCTGAAATCATCTTCTGAGCCGTAAGTGGCAAGTTTCCTACAATTAGGCACAATCTTTTGGTGTTATGGGACAATCTTTGAAAAGCTTTAGGGAGGAAAATGTATTCTTTTAGAGTATCTTTCTGGACTACATGGGATGAGGACATATGAGAACCAAGACTGGCAACAGGGCTAGAAGGTAGAAGGACTCTGATCTGGTGAGAGGTGATAAAGGTTTGACCTAGGAGCCCTATCATAAGACCAGAGAGGAGAGAAACCCTTGAACTATTCAGGGGCTATAGATTGGGCTTGGTGATTGTGCAAAGAAAAAATCCAAGGTGACTTCTATGGAGGCAACTTGGATGAGTGGGTAGAAGATGACATTCCAGCAGAAGATATTTCTACTTCTCTTTTCTGAGCTTCTGTCCCCTTCTCCCAGGCTCTGTGATTCCTCCTGCTGACTTCCAGTTTGATCAGACCCTCCAGAGTGCCCCTGTCACAGCTGTCTTCATGGGAAGAGTTCATACTCCAAACCACAAGGTGGGGGGCAGGCTGCAGACAAATCACCCTACATCTTGCTCTCCCTATTTCACTATCATGTGTGGTTGCAAGCTGGTTAAAGGGAAAATCAAGTACCACCTCCACAGAAGGAAAAGAACATTCAGAATCCACTCAGAGGATCTCAGGAATCCGGGTGGAGGTATGTAGAGACCAGGAGCTCACCATTATTCTCTTTCCATTTGGTGGTGAAGTGGGGTAGAAAAAGTTAGACTGAGTATATAAATTTTCATCTCCAGTGATTTCTTAGTGCTGCAGGAGGAACAATTTCTTTGACCCCAGGCTACCCTACTTCATTGCTCAGACACCTTTAATTGCTACAGTGGAATTCTCGTCCTTTTCCTGAGGGGGCTGGTGTGGTCATCCCATCAGTTTGCTGCATCCTGGAAATGACTCTACCCCTGCCAATCTCCCTGACCCAGAGAAAAAGAACCACTGGTGGTCACAAGAGAAAGTGGCTAATGAATTAGCTCACACTGTGTCGTAAACGATCATGAACTGGTGAAGTCTGAAATCCAGCAACAGTTTAGCCCAAAGGAATGATTTACTCATGTAGACCTTCAGATGCTCCCAGCTTTCTTTTCAGGTGGAAAAACGTCTTTCCCTTCTTTTGAGGTCACCCTAAACCAATAGGCACCAAGGCACTAACGTTCCATTGATTTGCCAAGTGGCCTATAAAAGGCAGGAACTGGACTCCCAAGTCTGGCACTGGCAGTGCACTTTCAAGTCCAGTCACAGAGTCAACTCAGAACCTTTTCCCCTTCCTAAGGATAATCACATCCCACTTCAAAGGGAAAAGTTCTCAGCTGGTGATGTTCGAAATTGAAAACACGCTACAAGTAGTGGCAAGAACTCATACCGGCTCTTTGTGGGAGAACAAAATGTTTCCATGCAACTAGCGGGTGGACGCAACTGGGATATAATCTGACATTTCACATAGAAATTCAAACACATCATCTGAATAGGAAGATGGAAGAGAACGCAGGGGGAAATGGTAAACATTTCAGGAATTAAATGAAACCTATGGAATTCACTATTTTGAGAAACGGTAAAGATTTTTTCTTTCCCTCATTATAAATATGTCAATTTCCTTTATAGTGGGAATCTTTTGAATTTGCCCACAATGCTGAATCTTTCCTACTTGAAAAGACTGAGGCTAATGCTTCTAATTACTTTAATTTAATCTTAAACATTTCAATGTTTAAAATAATTCTTAACTCTGAGATGGCAAAAGTCAGTAGGTGCTGCAAATTGTGGCAATTCAGAATCCATAAAGTCAATGGCAGTCAACAGGCCTATTTTCTTTAACCTTTTGGAGAGTAGGTTAAGTGTACCACTGCATTACGGTCTGCTAAAGGGGAGAATCAAAATTAATGTTGCGGGCTATAGTACATTATCTTCCTCCACCAAGGCATATTTTTCCAACCCAGGAATACCCTCCTTCTACACAATGCTTACATAACACTAGGTATGTTCAATCAAATCTTAAACTTCTAAGAGAGAAAAGGAAAGTAAATATACATCTACCCCATGCTGCTACATTGAGAATAATGTTTTCTAATCCTGAATGCTCATCAGAAATCTCTGGGGAGTTTTTAATAATGTCCATGCCCAGGGCCTCACCCCAGAGCTACCAAGTCATTGCCTGTGGTTGTTTAGGCCCAGACATCTATATATTTTATTTATTTATTCATTTATTTTGTTACATGGGCAGGCATCAGGAAACGAACCCTGGTCTCCAGCAAGGCAGGCAAGAACTCTGCCACTGAGCCACAGTGGCCTGCCCCATCAACATATTTTAAAACATTCTTGACCCCCCCCACACACACACACTTTACCTCCATGACTCTGATACACAAGCCTTGACATGGAATTCACACTCATCTCACTTGGTAAGACCATGCTTCCAAGTTGTCAGATTCAAGTAACGCCTGACTCATACCTAAGGGGCTTAACTTGTAAAATAAGCCCTGTGATGCAGTCTTTAATTTGCTTCCCCCTTGCCAGACACAACAGAAATTTCTCTTTCTGCCTATTGTAAAGAGAAGAGAGCTTGATTGAGCAAGGATGAGTTTTTGGTGGTGTGGAAAAAGAGGATTAGAGGTAAGGTTCCCCCTATCACCATTCCTTGGTAAAATCAGTGAGTTTCCCTGTTTGCTCTAGGGTGAGCTTGCAAGATCTGATGACGTGGTCTGAGGCCAGGAGTTAACACAGTAGACCTTGTATCAACCCTGTGCAGCCTAGTCTTTATGCCTTCTGGCCACCAGACCCCTACAACAACATACTTCTGCAAGGAAAGTGGGCTAAGAAGGTTCTTCCTAGCCAATGAGTCCTGAGGCAATGCCTCAGCTACAGTAGTTACAAGAGCCCAAGTGCAAGAAGGGAGTCAGTGCATATAATTCACATAAATTAAATCTTATTCTATAGTCTATTATACTGGTATAATGGATTTGTTTACTGGCACCTATAATATGTACTCTGCTCTCAAAAACAAGGTTTAAACCTTTACATTTAATGAATCCATCAACAAATAATTTGTGAGCTACTTTGTGCTTAATGTTGTACTAGGTACTTTAGATAACAGAGAATAGAAATCAAATCCCTACCTTCAGCGAGCATCTATTTTATGCACATGTATAAAATAATGAACACAAATTGTGAGTTTGTAGCCAAGATATCTCTGCAACTCTGGACACTGAAAAAAATAGTAAGTATGCACCGTAGAACTAAAAGAACAGAGTGGGACCAAAAGAGCATATCAGGAAGTGTCTAGAGGAAATTGCAGTGGATAAAGGGAAACACTGGATGATTTGGTGCAGCACCATGTCCTGATGATACTTTGTGTACAGAGGAAGGGAATAGGGCTGAATGGATGAGGGGCTGTTGGTGTCACTCAGGAAGATGTGATTCAATGAAGTTGTGGTAATGGGATTTCATTTTGAATAGAAAAATGATAGGAATTAGTCTTTGGGAATGGAGAACAAAGAAGAGGGATGAGTCATAGAAGATGGCAAGATTTCTAGGGTGAATGAATATATGGATACAGGCAGTGATGTTGAGGAGGAAACCAAAAGCTAGGTTTGTGACACATTGAATCGGAAGCCATATTTGGATGCCCAAATGTAAATGCCCGGTTGGTAGTTGAAGATAAGGGGTTAGAGAATACGAGAAGAAATCTTGAGATTGAGATTTATTAAAAGATCAACCAAGAAGGTAGCTGGACTGATGGGAATGATGGAACCTCTAAGGTAGAGAACCTAAGGAAAAAGAAGCAGAGCACTGCAGGGCATCTTGGGGAACAGCCTCCAGAGAAGGATCACCAGTGAGCTCTGTGTGGGTGTGAGCAGCGTTTGTGTCATTCTATACACATGTAAATAACTCCTCTGTAGTTTTATTCATATCATGGTCTCAGACTTTTGCCCAAAACAACTCCGTTCTTTGCCATCAATTCAAAATCTTCCACACAGAATGATGCTCCTTGTGCATTTTTCCCAATTAGCTCTAACAGGAAGTTTTGTCAAGAAAAAAGACTGTACATGCAAAAGAGGAGAGACAGTTACCTTTTAAAACTGTGACCTTTCATTTTTCATATTTTATTCATCCTCTTTTAGCAGATAAGGTTAAACTCCTTGCTATTTAGACTCCATTACTAATGCATTGAATTCATGGGAAAGACATTGAAACGTAACAATATTAAGTACTATAATCATCCTATTTCTTTTTAATTAACCAATCATTTTTTTCTTCCCTTACCAATCAGTCATAACTCCAAATTATTCCAGACTGCAAGATATGGTTCAATCCAGGGGTGCTAAGCAGAAAATCTGTACATAACAGGATTCAATGGGAAATTGCAGAAAATAGTCATTAACTTTATTTGAAATTCTGAGCAATAAAACTGACCTAATCTGAGCTAATTGACCTCATCTATAAAATGGGCCCAATGAGAACTGCTTTGCTTACCCAATCAGTTTCTTGTGAAGATTAAAATTAAAAAGTGAAATAACATGAAAGAACTTTCTAAGCCATTTAGCCTATAGTCATGTAAGTTGTCACCTGTTGTAAATGTTTTGAACATCCTGAAGAGATTCCTCTATTAGCATAAGGACCAAATAGACAAAGGGAGGTGGGGGTGTGGATCTAAGGTTGTCTTAGTTCGAGTGTCCCAAAAAGGAGGCCCTAAGGCAAAGTCTGTTCTTATTCTTAATGTTGTTTGTTTGGGAAACTGAAGGAATGGGAAAGTAAAACAAAAAGGGAGGGTAGCCAAATAAAAGATGCATTAAAGAGCTGGTTACCACTGCGGACAATAGGGGCTCCACCCCATTGAGGATCTGCTCAAGGATTGCATGGAATGCTGCTTGGATTTTCCCACTAGTGGAATCTTGAGTACTTATTCACCAACTTCCATCCTGCCATAGGAAGGTTACTCTAGGAGCTTAATGTTCTGGTGTTTCCAGGCTGTAACAGTTAGAAGCCAAGCATACTCCCTCTGGCTAGAGAAACTTTGGTCAGAGAGTTTCAGGAAGCCACAGGCATAAGAGGAATGGCCTTAAGTGACCTCCAGGGTAGTCCCAGGTCATATGGGAGAGGCACTGTGCATCTGCTTTGGAGCCAGACAGACTTGGATTTGAATCCTGGATCTGCTCCCCAAGAACTATATTGCCTCAGACTGCCTCTCAGCTTCCCAAGCTTCAATATCCTCAGCTATAAATGATGATAACAATAGTTACCTCCCAGACAGTTAAATGATGATGCATCTATTTGTCGGCATAGACAATAGTCAATGTTATTTTAAAATATGTCCTGGGAGAAGACTCACATTATAAAGTTCAGCAATTATAGAAGGTCACATGACTTTATCTACAGCATGAATCCAGTTACATGAAATATGCCTATTCTATAGGTGGGGGTGGTAACTGGGACAAACATACTAAAATGTCAAGATACATTCTGAATATAGATAACTTCTATTTTCTTACGTACACTTTTCTGCATTTTCCAAACTCTCCACAAGGAACATATATTATGCATTAACCAGAACAAAAATTTGTAGAATCCGTTTTGCAAGGGTCCTGGGAAGAGGATAATAGATAATATATAAAATAGTGCTCATAACAGTGCTTGGTAAAGAATATGTGCTCAACAGATGATCATCGAAAAAAAAAAGAAAATGCCACTAATGAAAATAACTGTCTTAATTGAGTGGTTGTCATGCACCAGACATTGTGCAAAGCACTTTACATTTATTTTCTCATTTAACTCTCATGCCAGACTAATGTAGAAAGTACTGACCTCATCTTTGTTTTAGAGATGCAGGAAACCGAGAATTAGTGAAAAAATCGAGGCTTATTAAAGAAACAACTTCTTAAACCTCAAAATCCCTAAGAACAGCTTGGGCTCTTTTAAATAAGTCTTTCAGAATAAAATCCATTCCCTTTTTAATTTTCTTTTAAACTTCAGAGATTGAACACAATTCTGACAAACTTCTACTTTAGTGGAACAATGGCTAGAATTAAATGTGAAAGATTACCTTTGCTCACTTTAGCCTATAAGCAAGTTGAGTGGTGGAGAAATCAAAAGGACTCAGGAAGCTTCTGGCTTGGCCTGCAAGGAGAGATTTCTTTGTATGTCTGAAATGCAGTTATCTTTTCTAACAATAAAGGAAAGCTGGAGACTGCATTTCAGCCTGCACAGACCTCATATCTGAGCGATGAGAATGGAAGAGGAAGCTGCTTCTTCAGCAGCTCTGTAGCAGGCCACGTAATAGCAACAACAAAAACTACCCAGGACGTGTCTGTCCATGATCACAGCACGAGCACGAAAGGAAGGAAGATTTATATTGGTCAGAAAGCATTGCTTCATTTCATTTATTTGCCAGACAGTAAAGCTGAAGCTCTTCTCTGGTTTCTTTGTTATTGTTGTAGGTTGGCTATGTTCTATTAAAGCATTTCGAACTTAATTAAAATAGTTTAAAGGGCCATAGTCTGTCAAGCTGACAACATTCCTTTGAAAACCTCCCTGGTCTCCTCAGTGAATTTCATTATTAGAAAATCAAAGAGAAAAGCCCTGGAAATTGTCACCACAAATGTAAATGGGGAAGGAGGTGGTGGATGGGGAGGGAGGTGGAGTGCCTGTTTCAGTTTGAAAAGCAGCACAGCCATTCATATTTTCAGCTTAATTCTTTTCAAATGAAACACAGCTTCAGCTACTGTTTGTCAGAGGCGGAGGCCTTTGAAAATAAATAATTAGCACTAAATCCGTTTATTTTCATGGCAACCTCTGATTCTGTTTTTTCTTCACAGTTGAGAATAGGAAAAGGGAAAGTAATACAATACCTAAGGCTATTGCTGTTTTGATTGGAGGTGACAAGGATGCTTGTAAGCCCTTTGAAAATGTGCTCCCTTTAATTTCATGGAGGCTTCGGTATGGATGTGCAGAAGACCTTGTGTCTCAGATAGAGAACAAACGTCGGTTCCTAGGAGTGAGCAATACTGGGATTCTCTTTGGTGGGTTTATAGTTGGAGACTTAATCTCTTACAGTGTTTAGAAAGCTTAAAACCTAAAATGGCATGTGGATTGTAACATCAGTCCTACCTGTTTTATGACACTTTCCTTGATTTAACCCTTATCTCCCCCACCCCTTTTTCTAATTTAGAGTCTTTGAGTGTTTCATACATTGTATTGAGCCACCTAAGTTGTTTTCGGTAGAGGGTGAGGTATAAAATTATTAAAAAGAAAATCATTTGTAGGCAATCATGAGTGGTCTGCTCAGTACTTGGAATGAAGGCTGTCCTCTGGGAGGTGGGAGGGAGAACACTGTGTCCCTGGGTTGTGGTGGTGGTATGGTTACTCCCCAGAACTTCTGATCTGCCTGGTAAACTCAGGCTGAACACACTCTCTTGACTAGAGAAAGCCTTCACACATAGATGTCAGGTGCTGGCAGTGGGAAGCCCTTGGATATATGAGAATGGTGGATGATGACAATATATGGGTAGGGTGTTGGCAGTATCAGCTACAGTATCCTCAATGATATCCTCTTAGGAGACTACTCTGGCATTTACTGCAGATGCCCACTGATGCTGCTCTATTCAGTTATGATGCCCTTTGATTTTGTTTCTGAATTCTGTAGTAACTTCACAAGAATTATCCATGTTGGAACACCTAAAAAAAAGCTGATTAAATGAGGGTTTAGGGTACTAGCAATGCTTTCTTTTTTAAAGCATTGAAACTATGATCATGGGAAATAACACAATTTTGTTAACTCTTCTTTCATTGGTGATATGGCTAGAATCGTTTTCATTTTTAATTATATGTGGTGATTGGTAATCAGAGTTTAGGGTTTCTAATGGTATTAATCTAGCCCCATGAATGAAAATTAATCCAATCAGAGCCTAATTAACCACTTAGCCCTAAAAGCAGTAAATAGCTGTAGACATCTCCAGGGGTTGCTGCCTCTATATGAGTCATGCTCCTTTTTCTAGGAATGGCCTCAGCATGTAGGAGTGACCCTGCAACAGAGATGTTTGACTGAATGATTCTGCCCTTTGGCTTTGGTGACTGGATATCTGATCCAAGTCATGGATCATAGGAACTCTGATAAGGTATATACATTTTGGAATGAAGAAACCCAGAGCAAGAGTGTTTGGATCAGAATAACTTTAAGGTGGTAGAATTTAGCAGGGAGGACCCATGGGCCCTGGGGTTGAGTTCCTGATTCTTTCTATTCCAAAGTCAAGGTTATTCAACTCTTCCCAAGACTCCAGGTAAGAGTAGGGTAGACTTCATTTGTTATCTGGTTAGCATCTATCCCCACATTCTCACTTTCTAACAAGGCCCAGGTTCACATTCAAGTGTATTCTTGTGGGTGAAGCGACCCCACCTTCAGCCAAAGGTGGGCACTAGTGGTACAAAGCCAATAATTTCCCCCCATCTTCCTTGCTGTAGTAATTTGTTCAGGTAATACAGTTTTCTGAAGAATCAATATATTTCCTCTATTCCCTCCTGCCTGCTTGTTTTCTTTCATGTATTCATTCATTCACTCATTCATTCATTCATTCATGGAGTGCTCACCATGTGCCAAGCTATGTGCTCGGTACTGAGATTCAAGCATTGTCCCACCCAGCTTTCTAGGTGTTCCATTCATGGTCTATAGACTTTATAAGAGTCCTTGGGTTTCCCTCAGGTTTATCTCCCACTGCTTCAACAGACAACTACCAATATATTCATAGAAAATACAAAGTCGATTGGAAAAACTACTTGCACATCTAATAAGAGCTTAAGCAAAAAAGAAAAATGTTATAAAAGGTGGACTTTCTCACCAAATGCACCCAAATACTTTTTGTCAAAAACCAGTAGATCTATCATAAAAGTGACACCCCACTGACCATATGGCACCTGAGAAAACATTAGTCGCTGCCACGTGACTACTCAATTTTGAGTTTGTATGTGTTCTCACAGACAATAAATTCCTAGGGGATGGGGACTGAGCACTGTGCAGTGCTCTATCATGCTGTCTCTACAGTGTTGATTCTGCAGAAATACACACTGAATGCCTTTTATTTGGATGAGAATGATGGTCATAGTCATCAGACTCAAATGCAATAGTTTGGAAACTCAAGAGCATAGTCAGATCTGAGAGTCTGGGGGCTCCGTTGATCATTTTTGCTCTCTGAATACAGGGTCAATGGTGAAATCATAAAGAAAACGAATCCCTGTCTGGTCTCTTTCTTGCAATTCACATAATTTTTTCATTTCTCACTTCAGAATTGTAATACTATAATTGAGTTCAAAGAGCTTATAGTTTTATGTCCAAATATTTATTTGTTTTGTATGATAAAAATGGTAAGTACCCAGTTAGGTAAGGTACAGGTTTTGGGTAGCATGCATATATTGATCAAAGTCAATAAGTACTACTTAATAAGACATTTTAACAGTTTTCTATACCACTATGCTAATAATTTATGTCATTTTTACAGCTTTATATAGGTATGATTAATATACATTATCTGCAGACATTCAAAGCATACAGTTTGATACATTTTGACATCAATCTATGTCCTCTATTCCTTCCTGCCTGCTTGACTTCTTTCATGTATTCATACATTCACTCATTCATTCATTCATGGAGTGCTCACCATGTGTCAAGCAATGTGCTAGGTACTGAGATTCAGATATTGTCCTAGTCTTCTACGTGTTCCATTCATAGTCTACAGACTTTTTAAGAGTCCTTGGGAATATTCCTTGGAAATCATCACCTCAGCTAATATAACGAATGCATTCTTTACACCAAAAGTTTCTTTTGTAATTCTTCCCTCCTGCCCCTTTCCACTAACCTGTCTTCCATCTGCAGGCAACCACTGATTTTCATTCTGTCACTATAGGTAAGTTGGCATTTTCTAGAATTTTACATAACTAGGAGCCATACACCATGTATTCTTGTTTATCTACTTCTTTCACTCATTATAAATTTTTGTATAATATATATTTGCTGCCTGTAGACAATGATTTGTTCCCTTTTTCTTGCTGAGTGTTCAGCAAGATAATTATATGGATGGATAAAACACAAAGTGTTTATCCTTTCATCTGTTGATGGACATTTGGGTTGTTTGAGGTTTTACAACTATGAATAGAGCTACTATGAACATTTGTTTACAAATCTTTACCAAAGCATATGCTATCATTTTTCTTGGGTGCAATCTTAGGAGAGGAATGGCTGGGTCTTATGGTGGGTGATTTTTAACAATTTAAGAAATTGCCAAACTGTTTTCCAATATGGTTACACAATTTTACATCCCTTCAGGAGTCTATGAGAGTTCCAGTTGCTCCATATTTTTACCAACACTTAGTATAGTCAAGTTATTTCAATTTTAGATGTTAGTAGATATGTAATAGTATCTCATTGTATTATAAATTGCAATTTCTCATTAACTAATGATGGTGAATGTCTTCTTAATGAGTTTATTTGCTATCTGTATATCTTCAAATCTTTTGACCATTTCTTGATTAAGTATTTTGCTTTCTTATTTACTTTTTTTTCTTATTTACTTTTGAGAGTTCTTCATATATTCTGCTTAGTCTATTAATAGATAGGTTATCTGCAAATATATGTCTTTTCATATCTTTGCATTCATTTAATGTCTTTCAGAGAGCAGAATTCTTTAATTTTGATGAAGTCCAGTTTATAAAGTATTTCATTTATGGATTGTGATTTTGGCATAGTACATAAGACATCTTTGCTTAACCCAAAGTCACAGAGATTTTTTTTTCCCAATGTTTCTTTCTGCAAGTTGTGTAGTTTTACATTTTACATTTAGTCTGTCATTCAGTTGAGTAATGTTTTGTGTAGTCCAGGATACAAATCAAAGTTTATTTTTTCATATTAATAGTAAATTGTTCAAGCACGCTTTGTGGAAAAACCTATTTATTTCCACCTTTGCCAACAATCTATCAGCCGTATATGTATGAGTCTATTTTTGGATTCTATTCTGTTCTGTTCTAAATTCATGCTAGTACCACACAGGCTTGATTGCTGTAGCAACATTAAAATCAGGTAGTGCAAGCTCTCTGACTTTGCTCTTCTTTTTCAAAGTTGTTTTGGTTAATCTAGGTCCTTTGCATTCATACATGAATATGAGAATCTGTTTGTCGATTCCTATTAAAGGAAAAGCCAATGGGGATTTTGCTTGGCATTGCACTAAATCTATAAATAAATTTGGAGAGAACTGACATTTTGCCAGATTAATTCTTCCAACCCGTGAACAAGTGGCATCTCTCCATTTATTTAGATCTTTTAAAATTTCTTTCAACATTTTGTAATTTTCAGTGTACAAGTTTTGCATATATTTTATCAAATGTATCCCAAAGTATTTTTACATTGATGCTGTTGCAAATGGTATTTTGAAATTTCAACTTCACTTGGTTGTTGCTAGTGTATAGTAGTATGTTTAGTATATTGAGCTTATTCTGCAAATTTGCTGAACTTACATATTGGTTCTAGTAACTCTGATGTAGATTCGTGAATATTTTCTTCAGTCAAAACTGTCATCTGCAAGTATAGTTTTTCGTCTTCCTTTCCAATCTGGTGGCCTTTCAAGCAATCTTTTTTATTTTGAAATAATTTCAGATTTGCAGAAATGTTGCAAAAATAGTATAAAGAATCCCTGTATACCTTTTATCCATCTTCTTCTGTTAATATCTTATATAACCATAGGGTATTTATTCAAACTAAAACATTAATCCTCGTATACTACATTCTTTTTTTGGTTTACTGTGTGGTGGAATTCACACTTCATTCTTTTTCTGTGTGAATATCCTGTTATTGCAGCACCATTTGTTGAATTTGTTTTTTTTTTAATTGAAAAAAAAATTTTTTTTTTGGCATGAGCAGGCTCTGGGAATCAAACCCAGGTCTCCGGCATGGCAGACGAGAATTCTTCCACTGAGCCACTTTTGCACTGCCCTGAATGTTTCTTTTGTTTGTTTGTTTTGGAGTGCATGGGCCAGGAATCAATCCCGGGTCTCCTACATGGCAGGTGAGGATTCTGCCCCTGAAGTACCCATCCACTCCCTTAACTAAATTTGAGACTTTATTCTAATTTACCCAGTTTTATCACTAATGTTTCCTTTCTCTTCCAGAATTGAATCAGGAATGCCTCATTGCATATAGCTGCCATGTCTTCTTAGTCTCCTCGTGATCCATAAATTTCTTAATCTTTCTTATCTTTCATGGCCTTAACACTTTTGGGGAGTCGTGGTGAGGTTTTTTGTAGATGTCTCTCAATTTGTGTTTGATGTTTTTCATGAATAGACTAAGGTTATGAATTTTGGAGCAGATTGTTAGTTTTATACCAAGGTTGTTGAAAATTATTTACTTTCTATCCTTAATGAGAGTTAAATTTCATGAAATTTCCCTTTATCTGTTGTTTGATAATATGGCTTTATTTTCTATGCTGTTAGCATAATAAATTATACTCTTTAGTTTTTAAATATAAACAAATCTTGCATTGCCAAAGTATGTGTTACCAATTTCATTCATTCTGTTGTTTATTTGGTAATATTTTATTAAGGATTTTTATTTCTATGTTCTTGAGGTATAGTATTTGAAATTTATTCTTCTTGTAATTTATCTGTCAGGTTTTGTTATGAGAGTATTGCTGGCTTGGGAAGTATCACTGCCTCTTCTATCTTTCTGAAATAATTTGTGTTAGGTTTTTATTTCTTCCTTAATTTATAAGTAAGACCATTGGGGTCTGGAGCTTTCTTTGTGGGAAAGATTTTAATCAGGAGGTCAACTATAAGGATTTATACAGGTTATATAGAATTACTAAGACTTTCTATTTTTTCTTATATCATTTTTGATAATTTTTGTATTTTAAGGAACCTGTCCATTTCATCTAAATTGTCAGATTTATTGGTTTAAAGTTATTTATAATATTCTCTGTATTATACTTTAAATACATATATGATCTGTAGTGATGTCCCTTTCATTCCTGATATTGGTAATGTGTGAATTCCCTCCTTTTTCTTGATCAGTCTGCCTAGAGATTTATGAATTTTATTGCTATTCTCAAAGAACCAGTTGTGGCTTTATTGTTGTTACTGGCTCTTTTTTTCTATTTCATTACTTTCCACTCTTCATTTTTAACTCTGTTCTACTTCCTTTGGATTTAATTTACTATCCTTTTATCTAGCTTCTTATGATGGAAGCTTATTTGATTAATTTGAGACCTTTACTCTCGCCTAATAAAAGCATTTAAACCCATACAATTCTGCCATGTACTAATTTGGCTGCATCCCACAAATTAACATTAATTTAAAAATATATTTTAATTTCACAGTGTGGTTTAATTACAAATATTTGGGAATTCTCTGACTATTTTTTGTAATTAAAGGTCTTATTTAATTACATTGTGGTCAAAGGACATCATATATTGTGTGATTTCAAAACTTTTAAATTAATCTAGACATTTGGTGGTCCAATATATAGTATACTATGGTGAATGTTTCAAACGTATTTGAAAAGAATGTATAATCTACCATTTTGGGAATTAATGTTTTTAAAATAACAATCAGGTGCATTTGGTTGTATAGAGTTATTTAAATCTACTGTACCTTTACTGATTTTCTTTCTTTTATTTTTTCCATTAATTAGTGAGAGAGGAGTGTTAAGATCTTCAAATATGTTTTATTTATTTGTTTATTTCACTTTCCATTTCTGTTCAGTTTTGCTTCACATATTTTGAGTTTCAGTTTTAGGGGCATACACAATTATTATGATTTCTTAATTTTTTTAATGAATGTCTTTTTTTTTATAAAATGTACCTTTTGTCACTGGTAATATTCCTTATCTAATACTCTAGTTTGTTTGATATTAATATAGTCATTCCTGATATCTTATCATTGTGTTTGCATAGCATATATTTTTCTTTGCTTAATTTTTACCCTGTGAATATATTTAAAATGCATTTCACATAGAAAGGATATAGTTGGGTCTTGCTTTTTAACCCAATTTGGTAATCTCTGTTTTTGTTTGGAGTGTTTAGATCATTTTCATGGATCTCTATGTAAATATATAGATAAATTGATACATTGAGCTTACACCTACCATTTTACTATTTTTTGTATTTTTTCCAGTCTTTTCCTGTCTTCTTTTGAATTAATGATTATTTTCAGCAATGCATTTTTTTCTCTCTAATGGTTTCTTAGCTGTGTATCATTTTATAAAATAATTTAATTGTTGCTTTAGAGTTTATAATAATGCACAATGCACTTCTTTAAGTTTGTGGATAACTTCAAATAACATTGTGCCATTTCACTTATAAGATATAACCCCTACGACAATACTCATTTATTCTACCTGTCCAGTACTTTGTGCTATTGTTTGCATATGTTTTCCTTCTATGTATATTAAAAATCCCACAATGCATTGCTATTATGTTTTTTCTTTAAATAGTCAAATATCTTTCAAGAAATTAACAACTAGACAAAAATCTTAGTATTTAACCACATATTTTCCATCCTGGTGCTTGTCATTCCTTTGTATACATATGAGTTTGAGTTGCCATCTCATATAATTTTACCTTCAGCCTGAAGACTTCTTTAGTGAATAACTATTGGTGGTGAATCATCTCAGTTTTTGTCTGAAAAGGTCTTTATTTTGAGAGTAATTTTCCTGGATTTCTAGGTTGACAGGTCTTTTTCTCCCTTTGAACAGATTTAAACTTTGTTTCCTTGTCTTCTCTATTGCATTTATTCTGATGAATAAAGTCAGCATTCATTTTTATGTTCCTAAGTATTTTCTCTCATCTGGCTACTTTTATGATATTTCTCTTTATCACCAATTTTAAGCAATTGAGGTATGATATGCTTTGGTATCATTTGTGCTGTGTTTACTCTGCTCAGGGTGTATTGAGATCGTGGATCTGTGGGTTACTTTTTAACAAATTTGGAAAAATTTTGGTCAATAATATATATTTTTTCCATATCTCTCTCTCTCTTCTCCTTCTGAGATTTCATTTATATATAATTTAGACCATTGGATATTGTACCAAAGGTTCCTGTGGCTTTGTTAATTTTCCAGTGATTAGTTTTCCTTTGAACTTCAGTTTGAATCACTTCTACTACTTACTATGTCTTCAAGTTTGTTGAAGTTTATCAGCAGTGTCTAGTCTGCTGTTAAGCCTATTCAGGAAAATTTTCATTTCAGATATTGTAATATGCAGCTTTAGAAGTTCCATCTGGCCCTTTTTTTATATTTCTCTCTTTATTAAAATCTTAATTTCCTTTAAAATAATAGCCATTTCAATTTCCCAATCTGCTAGCTCCATCATCTCTACATTTCCAGTCCTGTTTATACCGCCTGACTTTTTTTTTCTCTTTATGGGTCGCATTTTCCTGCTTCTTTGAATATCTGGTAAGTTTTTTATCAGATTCTGGACACTGAGAACATTATTCTAGTTAGATTATGCTAGGTCTGGATTTTGCTGTGTCAGAGACTGTTGTGTTTTTTCCCAAGAAGTTATTTGTGGAGCAGTTTGATTCTTTGATGCTTATTTTTGAGCTTTATTGGAGAAAACTGTTCTCTGGAGCTAATTTGCCACAATTACTAAGGTGTGATATTATTGATGTCTCTACTAAATGTCCTGGGAATTCAATGAGATCTCTCCCCTCTGGCTGGTGAGGCTCTGGGAATTATTCAGCTCATAGGTCCCTGGACACTGTTCTTTGCATGAAAGTTGTGCTTGCCCCAGTAATTTTTCTTTGCCTGGCCTTATGAAGTGTTACAGAACAGGTTCACAGCTTAGTATTCAGCCAAAGATTTGAGGGACCTCCAGTGAAGATTTTTGGAACTTTATCTCTGCATAGCTCCCGTTTTTGGCACTCTGGGCAAATTTGTCCACCTCAGGGTCCCTGAACTGAACTCAGAGGGACCATTGTGCTCTGCTTGTGTTTCTCCTTCTTGCATTTCAATTTCAGAAGTGCCTCTAGCCAGAAAGCTAGGGTGGTAAATGGGCTCACCTCATTTCTTTTCCTTCTCTCAAGGATCAATTTCTTTTGCTTCCTATCGTCCAGTACTTGAGAACTGTCATTTCAAATATTTGCGCAGTTTTTTACTTGCTTATTGTGGCTGGGCAGTCTGGTCACAGCTACTGTGTTATGACAGCAGCAGAAATCCACACCAATGATCTGTGAACCGTTCCTATTTGCCAGTCATTTTATTCATGTTGCAGACTTTAGCCCACTATTAGAGCGAAGTTATCTTAGAGACACCGAAGTTCTGAGAGTTCAGTTGTTTGCCTAAGATTCTAAAGCTAATGCATAGAAGAGCCTGTATTTGAATCCAAATATTACCTCAAAGTCTAGCTGTTAAGCACAATGCTTTGCTTTCGTTTAGGATTCCCATGAAAAGCAGGCCTAAGGTCTCAGGGCTGGACTATTGGGACTGTGGGCAGATATTCCTGGAATACCTAAGTTAGAAGCTTGGCTTGCTATAAGGTTTCAATTCCAGTCAGCAAATTTGCCCAATCAGAAAAGAGACAAATTACTAGAGTGTACTTCATCATCTCTATGGCATAAAAATCTTTTATTGTTCTCATCTCTTTTACCCAACTTCGTTCATGTTTATATAACTCTTGTTATGAGATTTTCATAAAATGAAAATGAGAAAATTCATACAACGAAAATGAGAAAATTCATAAAATGAGAAAAATTTGGAAATGTTATATAAATTAGATGTACAAAGGGTGTAATGATCCAGCATACCCTGAATAAAGTTTGCTTTTTGTCTCAATTATCAGTTATTTATGACTAGCTAGAAAAGGTAACTCTCATCATTTTGGGGAGATAACAATTTGTTCATCAGTCAAATAAAGGATTTCATTTAGACATTCATAGAAGTAGTTATACATTGTTTAATATTCTTCCATGGCACCATTTCTGTCCAGGATAATCAATGATCATCATAAAGTGTATTATGACAGCAATATTCTCTCATGAATAGCAGATTAGACGAACACTTGGCATCTCTATTTTAGTTTTTAAGTTGTATATGATGCCAGCAGGGGACTTCTGGGAAAAATAAATAGTAAATATTTGAAGCAGAAACAGAGCAGTATGTAGGGACTATTCTAATGGTGATATTTCAATTGGGGGCACAGTGATGTGAAATCTGTACTGATAGTATGTACATGTATATCCGTGTCACTGATACTCAATTGAAAATGAGCCCGATGGGCCCCATTTGGATGGAGTTTCTCTTACAAAACTGTCCTGATTTTAAATACAAATATTTATTCTTCATTCTTCTTCTCAAGTTTTCTTTTAACCTGTAACTAGAATGTCAAAATTTTATTCATAAAGGGATATTAAAAGCCAAAGGTTTTATCAGGTATCAGTGTACTACTGAAGCTCTTTGATCATCGTATTGTATAGACTAGCCCGTAATTTAAATTTAATTAAATTTAATTAAATTACATTTAATTAAAAAGTTGTTCACAGTTTGAGAGTTCAGATTCTAGTGTGATAATGATGAAAACAAATTTAGCTTGGTAGTGCTGAGAGAGTTGGTCCTGTGACACCTGGTGGAGCAGAGGGCACTTAAATCAGTACATCAGCAGTTCATTGTTTCCCTGAAGATGGGCATTCCATCCTTTCTTCTTTTCCTTTTCACATAGTGCAGCTGCCATATTTAGTGAGGTTGGGGGCTGAGGATTAGACCGGTATTGCTAGTTCAGTGGGGTTGGGAAACAGAGAGAGAGCCCACATCATCAGGAGACTGATTACATTCCGAGGGAATTAGAAAATAGGTAAATATATTGAGGATAAGGGGAGCCAGGTTTTCTATTGGAATAATGGAATAATAGTGACAGAAAGCTAGAAGAAACTCATAAATCCTCTGGTGTTTGAGTAGAATTGGAGATATTATTTTATACTTACACTCATGGTTTTAGGTATAGACACACATATGCATGCAGAGATGCAAAGAAATAGGTATAGATGGATACGTCTGTACTACTATACATATGTGTGGCACTTAGTTCTGTCATCTGAGAGGGCTTCAAAGCAATGGCATGCTAGTAACAGTCTACATATCTTGCACCCTACCTTGGTTTCTAAATACCATCATCTGCTGAAAGGAGTCAGGCACTTTGTAGAAATGGTAGTGGCTGGGAAAATACAAGATGAGCCCATGACAGTTTATTGTGCCAGAAAGTAAGCAAGTGCTCAATGACATGGAGACATATCAAAAGACACAGGAGCCAGCTTGAAGGATCTTCCCTTGGCCAAATCTTGGACAATTTGGCCACCAAATTGAATAATGATAGTTACATTTTATAAGTCATTGAGTAAAATAGGAATTCTAGAATCCATGACCATATAAATACGCAAATGGGTAGATGAATAAATTTAATGAAGGGGAAATTAAAGCTTCACTTTTCAGTAGAATGTCAGCTAATGTATTTAGAAGAAGTCATAGAATTAGGGGGATTACCATTTGGCATGCAATATTTTAAAATTTTATTCATGCAAGAAACATCAAATGCTAAAACCACTGGAAAAAAATTGGTGGACGAGGACCAGGGTATTTACATTATCTCAAAGCATCTCCTCATAAAATGCTTATTAATTAATTATTAATTAACTTACTGACTAACCAAGTGACAATTATCTTATTAACTACCAGTGATTTAAAAAACTAACAACACCACTAAGGAAACAAATCGACAACATGAGCTTTGTGATATGATACATTGAGAATACAGCATTACTTCTGTGACATTCCTGTCAATATAGCAATTAGATGACCTGAGTTTAATCGCTAGAAAGGATCATGAAAATGCAGATTAAGAGATAATTTATGAAGCAACTGACCTGTAATCTTCAAAATATTAAAGTAATGAAAGACATGAAAAGACTGAGGGATTGTAGCAGATTGAAAGACACTAAAGAGACTTGACAATTAAAGGCAATATGTGATAATGTGTTGGTTCCTAGACCTATAAAGGACATACTGGGACAACTGAGGAAGTTTGAAGGGCATATAGATTCACCTTAATTTCTTGATTTCAGTAATTGTACTGTGGTTTTGTAGCAAAGAGTCTTTTAAAAAATGAAGAATTAAGGTATTATTGGACATCATGTCTACAAGTTATTTTCAAGGGGTTTAGAAAACAAATAATAATCAAATGAGCCACAAATTAAACCAAATACATATATTTTTCATATATATCCACACATTATATATGTTTGTCTGCTAAACGCTTCCAGAATGCAATATACCAGAAATGGGTTGGCTTTTATAAAGGGAATTTATTAAGTTATAAGTTTACAGTCCCAGGGCCATAAAAAAGTCCAAACTAAGGCATCCAGAGAAAGATACCTTGAGACAAGAAAGGGCCAATGATGTTCGGGGTTCTTCTGTCAGCTGGGAAGACATATGGCAATGTCTGCTAGACTTCTTTCCCTTTCAAAAAGCCTCTTCCCTAGAGGGGGGATTTTCCTTCAGTATCTCCAAAGGTTCTTGTCTGTGTCAGGTCTAAAGCCTTTTCCCAAAATGGTTCCTTCTTAAAGGACTCCAGTAAGCTGATTAAGACCCACCTTGAATGGGCAGAGACACATCTTCATGGGAACAACATAATAAAAAAGATCCCACCTTGCAATATTGAATGAGGATTAAAGAACATGACTTTTCTGGGGTACACAACAGCTTCAAACCAGCACATTATATATTATATATAGGATATAACATATAATATATATGATATATAACATTATATATATGATATATAACATTATATATATATGTAGTTCTTTGTACTCTTCTGTAAATTGGAAATTACTTTAAAATGGAAAGTTAAAATAAATGAGAGTCCCAGAACTTAGTAAAATACACAATGGGAAAAAACAGATTTTCAAAAAAATAAAGCTACTAAAAGTTATATTATTTGACAAGAATCCAACAAAGTACCTGTTATTAACTCCTGAAGCTGCCAAGGCATTGTGGGAAATAATCCCCACTTTTAAAAACTTCTGTTCCCATATCTTAAGTTATAGCACAATCTCTAGAGTCTAATTTCTGCTCTTATCACCAATTATTTTGTCTTTTCATTTGGCTAAAGGAGTCTACAAGCATCTTTCTAAGAATACCTTACTTGTTTGTCTTGTCAGTGAAAGAGATTCTTTTTTTGGCTTGCAGAATTGTTTGAAGCCAAGGGAAGAGATGTGATTGGGAAAGATAAAAGGGTAGGTAGCATTTTCTATCAATTCTCATTTCCCATTGATTGAGATTGTTCCCAGGATTGTTAAATTGCTCCTGGTCCTGGCCACTGATGGAAGGGCCTTCCTACTTCAAGAGAAAGCCCTATTATAGAAAAATAGAGGCAAGTTTGAGATGGGATGACATCATCAGCTGGTGCTTAGAACTGTCCAGCCAGGCTGCTCGGGGAACAGCGGTGAGATGTGACATGGGCTGCTGAAAACATCTGCTACACATTGGATGTTTGTTTTTCTTACTTTTAAAAACATAAGATTCCCTCTTAAGGGTGGACTTTTTTTTGATGAGCATGTTCCTTTCCATTGTTG
The DNA here is from genome assembly GCA_004026745.1 of Myrmecophaga tridactyla. NCBI lineage: Eukaryota > Metazoa > Chordata > Mammalia > Pilosa > Myrmecophagidae > Myrmecophaga > Myrmecophaga tridactyla. Next base: position 42,597 of record PVIY010006424.1, on the reverse strand, counting down.
CACAGAGCTCCTGTGGATATAGGCATTTGCCCAGTTTTCTAAAGACAGAAGAGAATGAAATTTAATCTCTCTCCAAAGTGCACTCTCAAGCCAGGATTAATAGCCATAAAGATGGGGCCTTTAAAGCATTGATCCCAGTGCAATAGCAAATGCACAAGAATAAATGTGCACAGTTTCAGGACTAAAGCATCCTTAATGACATTATTTTTGTAAGAAACCTGGAGGGAGTAAGACAGGCCTTGTGAGCAGACAGAATGGGTGTCTGCCAACTTATATTTTAAGGAGGTCAGGAAGAGAGAGTTTATCTTGGCAATTTCCATACCTTACACCAGGGCAAACTTCATCATAAGATTTTGACATGCAATAAGCTGCACATATTTAAATTGTACAATTTGACAAATTTTAACATAAAAATATATCCTGTAAAACCATCACCACAATCAAGATAATGAACATATCTTGGGTTAAAGAGGAACAGCTGAATCATATGGTAGGCATATGTTTAACTTAAGAAACTGCCAAACTATTTTTCAAACTGGATATATCATTTTATATTCCCACCAGCAGTGAATGATCCACACAATTGTCAATACTTAGTGTTGTCAATGCTTTTACTGTTAACTATTTGTATTAGTTTGTTAAGCTGATAGAATGAAATATACCAGAAAGAGAAACAGCTTTTATAAAGGGAATTTAATAAGTTACAAGTTTACAGTTCTAGTGCTGAGAAAATTTTTGAACTAAGGCACCCAGGAAGAGTTTACCTTCACTTAAGAAAGGCTGATGCCATTCGGAACACCTCTGTCAGCTGGGAAGGCACATGGCTGGCATCTGTTGGTCCCTTACTCCAAGGGTCCATTGCTTTCAACCTTTATTCCTATGGGGGTTCCTCATGTGGTGTCTGTGGGCCTGCACTTAGCTCCTTTGGGACACAACTCTGGGTTCTGTCTTGCTTAACATCTTGTGGGAAGTCACAGGGCGATGTCTGCTGGGCTCTGCATCTTCAAACGTCTGGGTCTTATGTTGGCTTTATCAGCTCTGAAGCAACTGTTCTCCAAGCATCTGCAGCAGCTCTGAGGTTTCTTCAAAATGGTTCCCCTTTTAAAGGACTTCAATAAACTAATCAAGACCCACCTTGAATGGGCAGAGTCACATCTCCGGCTAATCAAAAGGTCATACCCAGAATTGGCATGTACATCTCCATGGAGATAATCTAATCAAAAGTTTCTGCCCTACTGTTTTCAATCAGTATTAAAAGAAATGGCTGCCCCTACAAGATTGGATCAGGTATTAAAACATGGCTTTTCTGGGGTACATAATAGCTTCAAACCAGTACCCCATTCTAGCATATGTTTAGTGGTTTCCCATTGTAGCGTTAATTTGGATTTTTCTAAGGATTAATGATGTTGAGTAAATTTTCACACATTTATTTGCCATTGTACATCTTTGGTAAAGTATCTGTTCATATCTTGCTTTTTGTTTCACTGTGGGATTTGTTTTCTTATTGAGCTTTGAGAATTTTTCAATATATATTCTACATACAAGTCTTTCATAGGTATGTGATTTGCAAATATTTTCTCCCATGCTGCAGTGCATCTTATCATTATCTTAACAGCAACTTTTGAAATGCAGAAGTTCTTAAATTTGATAAAGTCCAATTTGTCCTTTTTCCTCTTTTATGGATAATGCCTTGCCTAACCCAAGGTCACACATTTTCTTCTATGTTTTTATTTAGAATTTTCTAGTTTTAGGTTTTATGTTTACTTCTATGATGCATTTTTAGATAATTTTCTATGTGATATATTATGGATCAAAGTTCCATTTTTTGCATCTTGATTTCCAGTTGTTCAAACACAATGTAATAGTAGTAGATGAAGAAAAGGTATTGCAGTTGCAGACCAATTAACATTCATGTCTTTAAGATTGGGAGGGTGTAACATTTCTCCACCTAGCATTTCAGGCTTTCTGCTAGGTGCTTTGGATGTATCATTTGTAATTTTACCCTAATATGGCAAGATAGGTTTAGCAGATGTTTTTGGTGCCCTAAGGAATAGTCCCTTGGCCAATCCCTTAGTCCCTGCCATGATGGCCATTCTAGGTCAACTCAGATTCCTCTCCTTTGACCCCTCCAACCTTAGTACACTTTGCATTCCATGTCTGAGGTCACAGAGCTGGCCCTTGTCCAACACTGCAAGTGTAATCAGGAATGCAGGTGACCCTTTGCCAAAGTGGGATGGAAGCCCATGGATAAAGCTCCTTTCTCACATCTTTTATGTGTTTGGTTCTACGAGGCATTCTATAATTCTCTCAGATAGTCATGGAAGAGTTGAGCTCCTGTTACCCACAGCGCAACCTTAATTACACACCCAATCATACCACCTTTTTCTCCTTCCTTGTTTTATTCTCTCACATCCCTCAATCCTGCTTCCTGGGATTATCTTCTGAATAATAAAAAATAATAAGTACTGCACCCAAGTATTTATTTCAAGCTCTGATTTCAGGGAGGTAGCAGGATTGAAACAGGGATGAAGAGAAATCCTTAGATTAGCAGAGGAAAGCTGGAAAATGTAAAATACTGGTTAGATTTTTAAGAATTTCTGTTAGGAAAAGATATCTCTACCCCATCCTTGTACTCTGATTTCATTGGAGGGTTCTTGAGTAGTGCTAGTCAGTGCTGAAGGATAGAAATGGCTTGAAGGAGAAAGAGGGAATGCATTTTATTTGTGTAACACAAATCTAGGGATATGTAGATTGGCTTCAGGAATAGTTGGATCCAGGGATTAAAATTATTTCATCAAGACTCATTCTTGATTTCCATAGTTCTGATCTCTGCTCTGAGGATATTAATTATTGTTCATATATCGTTGCAAAAAGGCCACGGGTAGTTATTCCTCTCATTCATCCCAGTGGAAAGACGATTTCTCTTGCCCAAAATTTCCACCCAAGGGCATAAGCCAAAGCCTGAACCACTCACTATGGCCAAGGAGTGGGAATTCTCTGATTGGTCAGGCCTGACCCTAAATTTAGGGCTGAGGAAGGGATAATGTCATTTGAATTACATTAAGAATGGAGGAGAGTTGGCTCCCCAAGGGAAACTTTAGGTGTGATTATCAGACAAAGGGGAAATGAACACCTCCAGAATATCCTACCTCATTCCCTATTGCTCTATATCTTTATTATTTGCCCACTATTGTCCAATAGTAGGCCAATCACCTTTATCTTCATCCTCATCTTCATCAGTGTCATTTTCATATGAAACACTTTTTTGCAATGATTAGGCAGTTGAATAAATAAGCAGCAGGTAAGATACATACCCTGTAGCATGGGGGCTCAAATTGGATTCCCTGTAGCATGGGGGCTCAAATCTGTCCCCATCAGATTAGATGGAAGATATCTCTGTTTTGGAGTATATAGATTTTAATGTGCTGAGTACCCATAGTTTTAATTTAATTATTAGAAGGATCCAAGACCCCTCTAGAGATTAAGGTTCACAAAGCTAGAAATCTCTGAATTAAACCCTCAGCCCATGCTTCTAGACTGAGGGTTCTTAACTTGAAATTCAGAGAAACCATGAATTTGGATGGGAAATAATTATTACATCTTTATTTTCATGAGCTTCTAACTGAAATTTAGCCTTTCCTTTATTATGAATATATGTAACAAACACAAAGATACTTTAGCAATGTCTTTGACTTTGTTACAATTGAAAAGACATATTTTCATATCACATTAGAAGTTTTACAAACATCATGAGATATTGTTTATACTCATCACCACCTTGAAATTATGATAATTATCAGACCGCTGCTAAATCTTATTTAATTCATTAATAAAGAAGCACAATTATTACTAAATCACAATTTAAATATTTCGATGACAATATTTTAATATAATTAGTTTCCTTTGTAATCTTCTTTGTTTTGTTTTATACATCTAAAACATTACTCAAAGAAGGGGTACATTGGCTTCCTCACACAACCAAAGGGTTCCATGACTCAAAAAAGATAAAAAATCCATGTCTTTCCAAAGAATTGAAACCAAGGATTTGGACACATGTGCTCATAGCAGCCTTATTCACAATAGCCAAAAGGTGGAAGCAACCCAAGTACCCACTGTTCATTCAAGATGAATAGATAAACAAAATGTGGTATATGCATACAATGGAATATTATTTAGCCATGAAAAGGAATGAAGTTCTGATACATGGTATAACATGGATAAAACTTGAAGACATCATGTCAAGTGAGATAAGCCAGATACAAAAGGATAGATATTGTATGATTCTACTTACATGAAATAACTAGAATATGCAAATTGATAGAGACAAATAATAGTGTATAGGTTGCCAGGTGCTGTGGGGAGGAAGAATGAGAGTTAATGCGTAATGGATACAGGGTTTCTGCTTTGGGTGATGGAAAAGTTTTGGTAATGGATGGTGGTGATGGTAGCAAGTCATTGTGAATGTGATTAATTCCATTGAATGGTCTGCTTGGGAAAGGTTGAGATGGAGAACTTTACATTGTATATATATTAACACAATTTTTTTAAAAAAGGAAACTAAAGTGAAAATTACAATTGAATACAATACCCTGAATGGGATCTAATAATGGAGGAGAAAATGCCCCAAAAAACATTATTGGTACTGTTGAAAAAAAAAAAACTGGTACATAGATGGTATGCTTTATATGAACTAAAGTTTCTCGTACTCGACAGCTGTCCTTGATGTGGTCACATAAACGAATATCTTTGCTCTTAGGAAATATACATGGAGGTATATAAAGGAGCATGATATATGCAATATAGTCTCAAATGTTTAGAAAATTACATGATAGGACGGTAGATGACAAATAGGTATAGAATTATATAGCAAATGCGGCAAAATTATAAATGTTGATGAATCTGGATATCTGAGTTGGGGGTATATTGAAGTTCTCTATTGTTTTTGCATTATTTTTTGCAATTTTCCTTTAAACTTGAACTTATTTCAAAATAAAAAGTAGAAAAAAAGCATGACTTAGTCACCAGACTATAGTAAGCTTCCTGAAACAAAATTTTGAAGGTAGATGTGGAGATATATTCTTATTTTCTAAGAGGTTCTACTTAGAAAATGTTCAATAATTATTCATCTAGTAAACCTTTCAGCTCCCAAACCAGAAGTAGATTCCCTGGATATGCCATTTATTTGTTCAGGTTCAATCCTGGTAAATATTTCTCAGTGTGAAATTCAGTATTCTTGCATTATGGTAGGGTTTAAACTGATATTCTGTACATTTCTGAGTTGATCCAGAAATAAATACTGTTCAGATAGATCACCTAATACATTTAGAACCTAATTAAATGATGAGAAATGTTGGTCCATTAATCTGTCATTAATATTGTAGTGGAGAATGAATCCTCCCATTACAAGGATTTTTATGCCTTTTTGTAAATTATTTTTCAAAAATAGTTTTAAAGTTGGTTTCTTTACTCGTTTGCATGGTTTTAGGGGAAGGAAGTAGAAAGAGCAATATTTAGTAATAGCCGTACATCAATATTGAAGTTTAGATGAAAACACGGTTTTGGTAAAGCCGTTTCTGACCAGATGTATTCTGCATTTGAGCTTGTTAAATGATTATGCAGAGATTGTTCATTGGCTACATGCTGTTTGAACTGATGTAGAAGAAATATTCAAACTGAATTATTATAGGGGAAGGACTATAATGTAAGAGTTATAAGGAAAAAAATTGTAGGTAGCTAAGAAAACATTTTTATTTTATGAAATATGAAGAGAAAGTTGTTAATTCTTTAACCATAAAACAGACAATGACTCCGAGTTGCTGCTCACTGATGCTGTAGGATAATGTTGTTATGATATTTGTAAACTGCCCATAACTGCAAAGTTCCAAGATGCCTTTAAACATACCTTCTTTGTCACAACTATATGTGGTCATTTTGGAAGGGAGGGAAGGTTAGGTAGAGAACAGTGTACTCCAGGTTTTTCAATCAAGTAACTGAGGCAAAGGAAGAATTCAGGATGTATTAGCTAGGACATGTTTGGTTACAGGTAATAGCAAACAATATCCAAACTGGTATAAGATAATTTTGTTGTTTCTTGCTTTGCTTTAATTTCATCTGCCATAACTGGAAAATGATTGGTAGGCATAGTTTCAAAGGTGACTTTTCCACCACTCAATTGCTAGTGATAGGCCAAGACCCCTGATGATGGGCCTGCCATGTATTCCTGTAAGACTGTGGAACTCGTCTTTGCCTCTGTTGGATTCAATACTCTTGTCTCCCTATTCAAGTATTTTGGGGGACCTTCTGTACTGTTTTTGGCTTTGCTGACTACTAGGTTTCTCCCATAGTCATGAGTAGTGTGCTTTGCTCCTCTTCCAAACTCTCTTTTAGCCCCTTAAACCCCCTACTCACCTCTCCCAGGAGCAATGTGGATCTTACATAATAGGTTGACAAGATTGAAAGCAGTCAGTCTAATTGTTGTTGACCTTCCATCCCCAAAGACAGAAAATTTAAGGAGAAAAGGAATGTCTTAGTTTGCTGCTTACAGCAAATACTATAAAATGGTTTGGTTTAAACAATTGGAATGTATTCACTCATGGTTAGAGTCATGGAAAATGTCCAAATTAAAGCATCATCGAGGCAATGCTTTCTTCCTGAAGACTAGCTGTCAGTGATCCTGGGCTCCTCTGCCACATGGCAAGGCACATGGCATCATCTGCTGGTCTCTCCCTTCTCTTCCAGGTTTCCTTACTTCTGTGTTCTCTCTCCCTGTATTTATTCTGTTTCCCTCAAAGGAGTCCATTAAGAAGATTAAGACCATCCTAAACCATCACATGTCTTTATCAGGGAGCTTTCCCTTCATGCTCATACAATGTCTGTGGGCATTCAAAGGACCACAGGCTTCTTTAATGTGGTGCTTGAGGAAACAGGAAGAGTTGATCTTAATTGACCTAAGCTGGATCCTATGGTCATCCCCAAACGACTAACTGCAGTCAAGGGGATGGAATAGGAGGATTATCTCAAGCTAATTAGGGTCCATATGTGGAAGAAGGATAAAGTAGTTCTCCCCAAATTCTTTCCACAGAGCTTGGAAAATTCAGGGTCTGTAGTAAAAGGAAAATAGAGATGAGGGGAAGCCCCTGAGAACCATTCCCTATGCAAGGAAGTGGGTACTCAGGAAAAGGCCAAGTCAAAAGCTGCATTATTGTTTTTTTTTCTTTCCTCATTTGTCAGATTCTACTTTGTCTTTTTGGTTGATGGTTTTGGACAGCAAGGGATAGAGTTGAGCTTGGAGTGAAAGGGGGTAAGGGTTAAAGAATGAGCATGGATGGTGGGAAGCTGCCATTGCTGCAGTTGCTGTTCATTTCAATTACAAAAAAACAGGGTGAGAACATTTTCTGCAAACTTTCCATCCCACACAACTGGATTTTGAAAGGATTACCCCAAAGTCAGTCCAGTTATAATGGAATCCATCCTTAAGCCTAAGTCAGGAACATGAAAGAACAGCCAAAGGCTGGTCAAAGGGAAGGGCACAGTACTGTGTTCCCATATCAGGCATGGTGGAAGCCCTTCTGTGGCATGGCCTTCCTGAACCATGTTCTCTGGCCTGGTCTTCAGTTCTCCATGCTCATTTTTGCAATCCTGGGTTTGTGTTATTGTGTTTTTACCTCTGTGAGAACACAGCAGCTGCCCAGACTGTGATAGCAGGCAAATCAGATGATATGATTTAGACAAAGTCTTCAATAGAAAAGCTTCAGCTATTGATATCAGCATCTAGCTGATCCCCAGTACAATCCTGTCATCCACTCTGCACCATAAGTTTAAACCACAGTTTCTTGCATTTCTCTGCTCAAAATCATAATGATGATGTTGGTCAACCATTATTGTGAACTTCTATGTCTCAACACTATTCTACTTTCTAGTTATTCTCTTATTAAAAAAAATCCTTTGATGTCTCTTCATAGCCTCCAAAATTAAACAACTCCACCAAGTAGACTATTTGAAGCTCCTTGTAATCTGGAATATATTCACTTTCCTAGCCTGCTCTTACTTACACTATATATTTCAACACAAAGAAAGTTCTCTATTTCCCAAACATTTTATAGCCTTTGTATTTGATCACTCTTCCAATTCTACCCAAAAAGTCTTTCCACATCTCTCACTATCAAAATCATCATAAAAAGTTAAGCCTCCATGAAGCCTTCCTCAAACACCCTGAGTGGAAATAAATGCTGTCTCCTCTGTAAATCCAGTGCTAATTGCTTGGCCATCTAATTGCATTGTAATTTTAAGGGCTCAGATTTTCTGCACTATACATAGTTTCATTTAATTTAGCACATATTGACCACCTACTATAATGCCAGATGCATATGGTTGCCAGGTGTACAAAGACACAAAAGGGGCTTGTAAGAGAAAGCACAAGTCTATGCAATTCTAACACTGAAGGGTTGTGCACATTGGGATGACATAGAGCTGCAGAAATACAAAACAAGGAGTGACATTGTCAGAAGTACAGTTAGGGGGTGATTGATAGTTGAGGGATGTGGGCTGTGATATAAAAGAGGAATATCAGTCCATAGACACATGACAGATTGTAGTCGAGATAAGGTGCACTAAGCACAGGTATGAGTGTGTCAAAATTCATATGATATTTGTAAAACTCTGAATAATTTGATATGTTTGAAAAGTGTTTTGGAAGGCAGACTTTTTGTGCCTAAGAGCAAAAAGTAGATTAGACAAAACCTGGATTCAAATTCTAGCTTTGCAACCTAGGGGTTATTTGACACTGGGCAAGTTATTTACTTTCTTTGAGGCCAACATCTTTAACATGGGGAAAATAACAATACTCATCCTTAGGAAACGATTCAGTGAGATAATGTATATCAGTGTTTAGAATAGTGCCTGGTGCAAGAAGAGAGCTGAACAAATTTGTAGGTTTGTGTATGTGTTTGCTTTTCTACATCTTGCAAAATGCCCTAAGAAAGACCTTGTTGATGCTCTGCCATTATCTTCTCAGATACTTTGACCATTGCTATGTGCCCTCCTTGACTTCCTGTGCTTTCAATGGGCAGAACTTGTGACTGTTACTTATGGAACTTATTCCAGGCTGCTGGAACCACTAGGGCGGCAGTTGCAGAGAGTAGGAATAGGAAGCAGCTATTAATCAGTAATTGACTGCCTGGTGCAAAAGTATGAAGGCCCAGCTCGTTTGACTCAGCTGATAACTGGGATGACTTACACTTCAGAGCTCCCTGTGGGATCAGGCTGAAGCTCCCCTCTGCAGCACTTTTGGCGTGATCACACATCTTTGCTTCCTCCCTTCCCTGTCCTGTTTTACCTATCCCTTTGTTAGTCTCCTCTGGGAACACTTTCTTAATAAACTTCTTATACATGAACAAGGAGTACTGCGAGGAGACTGATATAATGCATGTCCCTCACCTCACTTTCTAGTCCTATCAATGGCAGTTGTGATAAAAAGTAGATCCAAGAGAGGTGAAATGGACAATTCTCAGTGACAGGCATTGTGAGGGGGAACTGAGGAAATGACAATGGAGAGCCAGTGGTTTTCTGGGAGACTGACCGTAGGAGATTTCACTGCTAAGAATTTCTTCTTTCAGTCTAATGGAAAGCAATTGATGCTTCAGGGCAAATTCATTCCCCAAATCTATCACCATAACACATCATAGGCTGAGAGCACTGAACTTGAGGCATCTGATATTCTCCCGGAAGGGCCACTTTTCTTGGTTCTGAGCAGAAAGTGAGCTTGCTGTTCTCAGGAGAGCACTGACCTAACTCCCTCCACAGCCAGAGCCATGCATTTCTCCTGACTTCTAAGCACTTGGGTCAGGAGGCTAAACTGGCTTCTCTCAGCAGTTTTTATGTCTGACCTAATGTATTCCTGCTGAAAATTCATTTTGTTATAAACAGCCGCATCCCCAGGAATTCTACCAATCCATGGGAGAGCCAAACCAATCTCACTCTCACTCTCCAAGAAAATTCCCTTGGATACAGGCTAAATACCAGTACAGGTTAAATTTGTAAGTTCAGTCAGTCTTACCACACAGTCGGTTAGAGTAAAGTCACACCAAGCAGGACATGTCAGGTCTCGCTCCCTAAATGAGGTCCTGGCTGATTTGAAAATCCTGAATCCAGACCCTGAATGATGAATTTCTCTGAGTTAGCAACCAGGAAGAACCTCTTAAATTGAACTTTTGGATTAATTTTCAGATTTACACCCCCCACACCCACACCCCAAAGAAGGAAGGAGGAAAAAAATTGTGTTGGGTACTGCTAGGAATCAGTAAGATGAGAATAGAGAAGACATTCATCTGATTTGACAACATGGAGGACGTTGGTGGTTTTCATGAGAACAGTTTGCTTAGTGTGGTGGCACAGAAGCCAGATTTTACTTCACTGAAGAGTAAAGAATTATAAAGAGCAGCAAGTATGGACAACTTCTTCAAGAGTTTTTCACTATGAAAAGGAACGAAGTAGAATGATGGCTGCAGAGAAAGGTAGAGGCAAAAGGAGGGTGTCATGGTTGTTTCTTGTCATATATATATATATATATATATATAGTCAAAGTAGTTAATACATACTCATATTTTTTTTAATTAAATAGTATTAATGAATTTTTAAAAACAGTTCCCTGGTCCATTCCCACACTATCCGAGGCAAACACTTACAAATCAGCTATTTCTTCTTGCCAGTTCCTTTTATTTCCAAACAATATACTCACACTACTAAATTTCCCAGTTTATTGAGACATGGTCCATTGACATATTGCCACAAGAGATTAAAAGAAGTTTTTTGCTTTTTCCTTTAATGAAATACAGGAAAGCAAGGGTTGGCAAGCATATTCATTTTACCTTCAGAAATCAGCTCTAATTTGTTCACTTCTCTCCATGCTAGCTTCTTAATTCAACTAAACATTGTGTTTTGCCCGCTTCACTGTAATAGCTTGTAAGTATTCTCCAAGCTCCACTCCAGTCCCACTACTAATCATTCTCTGCATGGCAAGCAAAGGGTTTTTAAAATCAGATCATTTTTAACACATGTTGGTGGCTTCCTATTGAACTTAGAATAAAGTCCAAATGATTTATAATAGCCTAAGGCCCTATGGAATTGTAATAGCATAGAAGAAATTATATTTGGTGCCTTGTCATCTTGCCCAGTTTAGCCATAAATTCCCTTCTGAGTGATCGCCCCAGTTAGCTCTGCCCTGGGTGTAACTGCAACTAACAAGTCCTGTATCTCTGTATGATTTGGATGATAAGAGCTGCCCTCAGCTTCTCCAAATGGCCCTTGCTGCTCCTGTTTCTTACTCCATATAGTGAAAGACAGTCAATCCCCAGGATCGCAGGAAAGTCCTACGCAACTCTCCTCTGGGACACATAAAGGTAAAAGTCCAGGACTCATATGTATTCTTGCTCTCCACAGACCCTTGCAGAAGCCTAGGTTGATAAGCCACAGGTTCCTCTGCCACCCTCCTTCTCCCTTTTCCCTTCAGGCCCTTTGATCTAAAAAAGCTGCCCTTTCATGTAATCTTGGTTGGTTGGCTATCTGTGCTTGCATCTCACCAGCTGAAGAACTTCCTCATAACATTCAAAACAGGATCCTAACTCCTACTTCCTTCCCCCACGTCATCTCTACCTTCTCATTCATTGTCTCCAGTCTCATTGAGTTGCTTTCAGTTCTGTGAAGAGTTCAAACCTTTTCCTGCCTCTAGATATGTGCACTTGCAAATGTTTCACTTCCTGAAATGGCTTTCCCCAGCACTACATCTAGTTAGGACTTTCTCATTCTTCAGTTCCCCAATCAGTATTGCATTCTGTTTGAGAGTAACAGGAAAGGAAGAAAAACAAAACAACAACTGCATAACAAACCTACCTAAAGCTCAGTAGCTTAAAATAAATATTTATTATTTCTCACAATTCTATTTGTCAGGAATTCAGGCAGGGTTGAGTGGTTCTTCTGTTCCAAGTGGCATTGATTGGAGCCACTTAGTCAACCAGCCAAGATGGCTGCACTTGCATGTTAGTCTATGGGCCATTCCTGAAGGAGGATCTTGGGCAGGTCATTTTCTCTCTAACAAGCTTGAGGCAAGGAATGCAGTACATGATTAACACCTAACACAGATAAGTGAACAAAAAAATGTGTCCATTAAAGTGGATCAAAATAATATCTGTTTCTGAATAAATATGTGTCCATTTTAAAGACAGATAAATTGCCTCTCCTTGCAGCCATTATTAACCAGGTCCCGCTGCCCTGTACCAACTCTGGCTCTCTCCTGGAAACAGAGTTGTTTGCAAATGGTTACACATGGTAGAGATGCAGGACACCCTTGAGACTCTGTCAGCTGGGACATCTCCAACTTCCTCTGCTAAATATTCCCACTGAGTGTTTACAGTATCTTTGTTTATTAGCTCTTTCTGGTCCATTATTTCCACCATTATTTCTGGTCCTTCTACTCAGAAATCTGATAGTACCAGTTGTTCACCTTGAAATGTCTAACATTTGCATGTGTTCTTCTGTTACTCTTTTACATTTCACCTAGCATTTCCCACTTAATACAGTGCACTGCAAATGTTACAACTCTATACTGCTGAAAATCATATTCATCCTTTAGTTTTGGTCAACTGTATAGACACTGATACTGAGTGGATTTCTGGAATTCTGATTTTCCTTTGGGGATAGTCAATTACAAACTTCCCACTTGAACCACCACTTGATTTTACTGCTATTCCCTCTGGAAGTCCATTCTGTCATTGTGTTTTGAAGCTGATTCTTCTTTCCAGGACCTGCTGGATGGCAGTGGATGAATCTAGGTCCAACTCTCTTCCTGGTATATCCCATCATGATCCAATAAACTTAGTCAAGACTGGTCAAATCCTAACTTAAAGCAAGATACAGGACACTCTCCAGTATGTTTTTTCAACATGTTCAGCTGAACACTTTGAATTTCTATGATTGCCCATGGCATAGAATTTAGACTGATTTTTTTTTTCAAGCTTGCCCATTTATTATCTAAAATCCATGTTGCTCCTGGGAAAGGTGAGTAGGGGTGTCTAAGGGGTCAAAATAGGGTTTGGACGAGGAGTAGAACATACTACTCCTGACTATGGGGGAAACCCAATAGGTAGCAAAGCCAACAATGGTGCAGAAGACCATCTAAAATGTGCAAATAGGGAGACAAGATTATCTAATCCATTAGAGGCAAAGATGAGCTCCAAAGTCTTTACAGGAATATATGACAGGTCCATCATCAGGGGTCATGGCCTATCAGTAGCATAATAGTATTGATCTCAGTCTGGAATGAATTTAGAAACAGCATTACTAATGCCAAAGAAGTACCTCTGATCTTATTCCAAGAGATAATTTAGTATTAGCAAAAGAATATGGGCTTTAGAATCAGACAAACTTAGCCAAGTTATTTAATACTGGTCAGAGAATAAGGTGAGTTTCAATGTTATAGTGTTTAACACCTCTAGGCACTTGATAAATGTCAATGGTTGTTGTGTAATAAATGCTAATCTCTTGGAGTTCAGGAACTGAGTCTCACTTAACTATGTCTCCAGTGTGTGGCAAAGTACCCAGCACACAGTAGGCTTTCAATGAATGGTTAATATAAGGGATATGAGAAAGAATTTGGCCAAGGAAAGGGAAACCATAGCTTTATTTCAGTTGACTTCTCTTTCATATTATTTTTCACGGTGGAAATTTCAGTCTTCTTTATGATTCTTCTCTCTCGACATAAAATTTGGGCTGGCTTCTCTTATAGTTTTGTAATTTGGGCACATCTACTTAGTGCCTGATTCTTGGATCATCATTGTGACATTTGCAAAGTAAGATTATATTTATTTCAGGATGACATGGTATCATTCTTCCCAAACTGATCACTTATGACATTTATCGTGTTCGTTGGTATAATTGTGTGTAACTAAGGACAATGACTCATTAAGATCTGGTTCTACCTACAATCTAGCCTGGTCTCCTTCTCTATAGTGAGTCTCCATGATCAGTAGGTATTCTGGTCCAGTGTTTCTCAAAAATTCATCCAAAGCATCCCAAGAGCTGGACAAATCCAGATCACTAGGTCTCACCTTCAGAGGTTCTCATTTCAGCAATCTGGCCTAGGGTTTGACAATTAGCATTTATAATAGGCTACTAGGTGATGCAGCTAATGCTGGGTCCAGGGCTCTAGCCCTATGGTATTAGCCAATTTTTCCTCAACATATAGGCATTTTCATACTACCACTTTTTTGATATTTCTGTTATCTCTGCCTAGAATAGCCTTCCCTGTATTCTAGCCCTATGGTATTAGCCAATTTTTCCTCAACATATAAGCATTTTCATACTACCACTTTTTTGATATTTCTGTTATCTCTGCCTAGAATAGCCTTCCCTGACATTTTCTTTTGGGAAACTTCTACTCATATTTGGCCCAAATTTAATGTTGTCTCCTTTGCAATGCTTTTCTTGCCACATTTTTTTACCCCTACAGAATCAGACCTTCTTTAGTGGCTTTATTCCTAGACCCTCTTTTCTTAAACACATTTGAGCCCCTTTTCTCATTGCATTATAGTTTGTCTTTATGCCTCTATTTTTCCCACTATATTGTGGGTGAGCTCACTGAGGTCAGACACTTTATTTTCTGGAGTTGCATATTCTTTGTGTTTGGCAGAGTTTGGAATATAAAGATATTTATTCCACAGTTGTTTCAATGAAATCATCACTCCTTTTCTTCCTTAGATTAAACAGTAATTGCATTGCAGTTTCAAACTGGAGGTTTTTTTCATTTTCCCTCTTAAAAATATTATACCCCAGAAGACACAGGAAGGCTTTAATTCTATTCTTTAGGGGTACTGGGGTTTTAGGTAACTGTTGTACACAACAAGGAGCTCAAAGAGCATCAGCACAGTTTAACAATTATAGCCCCTTTCAAAACCCTTGTTGTCCTCAAGTGCTCCCCATAGACCTGAATCATTAGTGACAAAATACCAACAATGCAGGAAGGATATTGCATGTGTGTTGTGGAAGGAAATTAGACCGGTGAGACTGTTCGCCTGATCTAGCTCCTGGATTGGGACCAATCAAAGTCTGTAAATTAGTTTCAGATTCATGGGAAGTAAAAAAAAAAAAGGAATGTCTTGGGGTGGTAAAAGTATCTGATTTGCTACTTCTACTTCCTTGAGTTATGGTATAAAAGAGATTTCAGCGTGCCACAAGAAAGAAGAAGATGGTTCCCTCAAAGAGTTTAATTTGTTTGGTTGAAATTTCTCATTTAAGCATTAGCATTTCTACTAATAAGAAGGAAAATATTTTAGAGAGCTAGGGACAATCATGCATAGTAGTTTTACATGATCATTTACCCTTTCGGGTAGAGAACAAGCCATAATATACTATAAGGTTGTATTTTTGTGAGAACGACTGACCAAGGCTGATGAGTTAAGACTTACCAGCAAAGATCCATTGCATCTGGATGCAGTCACATAATTATCCCCCACACTGAAGTATTCTGCTAGTCTCCTCCATGCCCAAAGCAATGCCATCCCAGGGAGATGAGTAAGGAGTTAATACCACTGGCTTAGCCAATTTCTAGAGCTATGGGATGATAGATTAGGAAAGACTACTGATGTTCAAAGGACATCAGTCTCTGGGAGACCAATATCGACACAATAGAGATTACAGATAAGAGTTGGTTGTAACCTGTGAAACAAAGTCAGCCCTACAAGTACCTTATTTCATTTTTGTGAGTTGGATGCAACATTAGACTCCAGAGCTCAGGACAAAGAGGATTTTGTAGTAAATATATAAGCAGAGTTCAGATGAGAAAATTGTGAATTCAGACAGATCCAAGGGTCAATGACATTTTTTTCCTTCTTTCACGGGCCACATGATCTTTTTTTTTTTTATAGCACATCTGCTTCTTTTATTTGTGCACTTTGTTCTTTCCCCTTCCTGTAATTTCTTCATTTGCTCTTTCATATAGTCTCAACTTATTACTAACTTCTATTTTTCCATAACTTTGGCTAAATGTCTTTTCACTTTCAGCTTTGCTGCTCACTGCCAAATTCATTGGATGTTTTTGCATTGCAATTACTGAGAGAATCTAATTTGTTTGACACATGCTTTCATGCCAATGTGTAGGTCAGCATATGCTCACCTATAATCAGGAAGACAAGGCAGTGAGCAAATGGTACAACCATGGCTGCCATTTTGGAGGATAATCTGACAGTATCTGTTCAGATAAAGTATATTAGGATTAAATACATTAAAATTGTGAAGATAGAGAGTTCCCATGTACCTCATGTCTAGTCTCCCCATTAACATCCCACATTGGTGTGGTTCATTTTCACAATTAATCATGTCTAGTAATCAGATTTAGTGGGTGTGCACTATTAATCGGCACACTGTGAGCATATACTATCACCAAGCAATCTAATTCTGGTTATATATTTTAGGAAACTCTTCACATAAGTATATAAGGAAAGATGTAATTTATAGCATATTTGTGATTGCAGGGAGTTGAAGGCAATCAAAGTTTTCATCATTGAGGGAATACATAAATAAAATATATCTGATGCACAATGTATTATGCAGCATATAGAACCAATGAAAAATGGATGGATCTCTAAAGACAAGACGTTGAGTTTAAAAGCAAGAAGAAACAATAACAAAAAAATGTAAGAAACAGTATGAGTTCCATAGCACAAAATAATTTATGTAAATTAAAAATAATTGCATTAAAACCAACAAAATATTTTTTAAGACACATGCAAATAAAAGGATATACAACAAACACATTAAAATGTGTAAATGAAGGGAAGCGGAAAAGTAATGGAAGTGAGTAGAGGGGATAAAATGGACTAAAATATAATACCAAGTATTGACAAGGATTGATAATGGCAACTATGATTAATTTGAAGAGCAAACAAACAAATAAACCAAACACTAGCTGTCCATCCTGTGGAGGCTGAAAGAAGGAGTTTCCCTTAGAAGGGTCTATTTTCCAGAAAGTATAGACCTGAACTGGGAAGCTAACTCTATATCAGAATTATATTTCCCTATGCCAAACTTGAATAAGTACTTAGAAAATATTCAGGGAAAT
Source organism: Myrmecophaga tridactyla (assembly GCA_004026745.1). Taxonomy (NCBI): domain Eukaryota; kingdom Metazoa; phylum Chordata; class Mammalia; order Pilosa; family Myrmecophagidae; genus Myrmecophaga; species Myrmecophaga tridactyla. The sequence continues at coordinate 25,490 of PVIY010006424.1, read as the reverse complement.
CAAGGATGGTGGTATGGGTACAGGAGAATGCAGAACTAAACTGGTGCAAGGTAAAATATCTTAGTCATCGTTGGATATTTTTTACTAATAAATATATCCAGTTCTATAACTTATACAACTTCCAAAAATTCACAATGGGTAAGCACATGCTCCCATTGAAACAAAGGAATAAATCAATCAAAAGCTACAGAGGTTATAATCAGTATTGATTTTTTCTCTAACAGAGGAATCTAGGGCTAATTAAATGGCAGTGTGTGGTCAAAGTAGGTTGGCTCATACTGCAGTAACAAACAACCCTGAGTCCTCAGGTACTTACAACAAAGTTTTATTTAGCACTTACATTTCATATTTATCAAAAAGTTCAAAATGCTTATCGATGTGCTCTGTTCCACTTTGTTTTCTTGCAGCAACCGTCAACTGGAATACTGCTCATCATAGTGGCAGAAGACAAATAAACAGGGCAAAATGTGCACTGGTTCTTAAAGCTTCTCTCTAGATGAGACCACATAATATCGGCCAGAGCAGGTACCATAACTAAACCTGTCATCAATAGGATAAAAAATACATAATCCTTTCTCAGACAAGAGCATAACTTATAATCATATTATTCAGTGAGCAGTGATGTAGTCTACCATAGCAATGAAAATAAGTCACATGAAATGACAGTAATGTTCCTTTTTAATAGAACATAAAAACATAAAAATGCAAATGGATAAAATGAATATTTTTTCTTTATACTTTATACTATACATTGTTTGAAATAAACTTTTAAAAATTTTATAATGCTTTAGATCCAAAGAAAAATTGGAAAGTAGTACAGAGAGGTCCCATACATGCCATACCCAGACTCTCTTTTATTAACCTCCCACATTAATAGGGTACATTTGCAACAATCAATGGAGCAATGTTAATGCATTATTACTAACCTAAATCCATACTTTATTCAGATTTCCATAGTTTTTACCTAATGCTCTTTTTCTGCTCCAGGACGCCATCAAACACACCACATTACATTTATCTGTCTGTCTCCTTACATGCCTCTTGGCTGTGACTTTTTTTCAGGCTTTGCTTGTTTTTTTTATTATTATTATTATTTATGATCTTGACAGTGTTGAGGCACACTAGTCACTATTTTGTAGAATACCCCTCAATTGGGATTCGCCGATTGCTATTCTCATGATTAGACTGGGGTCATGAGCTTTGGGAAGGAAGTCCAAGGAGATGAAGTGCCATTCTCATTACATCCCATCAACATGAATTATCACTGCTTATATTAATCTTGTTCTGACTGAGGTACTGTTTGTCAGGTTTCTCCACTGTAAAGTTACTATTTGCTCTCCCCCTGTCCATATTCTACTCTTTGGAAACAACTTGCTATGTTGCTATGCAGCCTACATGTAAGGAATAGGGCATTACACTCCACTTCCTGGAAAGCAGACTATAAATATAAATTATTTGGAATTCTTCTGCATAAGAGATTTGTCTATTCCCCTTCCTCTACTTATTTATTCAAGCATTTATTTATATCAGTTATGAACTCAGGGATACTTGTTTTATATGCTAGATTATAATCTTGATAGTAATAAATAAGGTTTGACACTCAGATTATTCCAAGTTGGCACCTGTGTCCTTTGACATAACTCCAACATTGTGTTTTTGGTTTTGGTTTTGTTTTGAGCATTTTCTTACTTGTTGGCACTGTAAAATGCTACAGGTAATTGTGTATATTTCCTGCCTCTGTCCTAGAATCAGCTATTTTCTAAGGAGTCCTGCTTCCTTGTACTGGAGAATAGTATTAGAAATGAAGATCTGGGGGCCAGATGTGCATAGTGCTATTGGGATGCTGCTGTTCCCAGGCCTTTTCAACTGAAAGAATAAGGAAATATATGCGTGTGTGTGTGTGTGTGCACTAACCTATGCATATAAAGTTATCTATAAATATTTCTATATGTAACCTTCTGTATATTAAGCTAAAGATGAATTCATACTGTTGTCTTCAATACTAATCTATTACCATATGAATTCCCACTCCAAAAGTGAGAAACCCAGCTCTCATCATCTGCCATAATTTACTTATCTGGTCAATTCCAGTATACATGCATAACATATGTACCCATAGACTCATAGAAATAAATGTTTTATGATGCATGAAGACTCATCTGAGTGTCTCTAAATAAGAAATCTCCAAAGTGTATACTTCCCTGCTTTTGTAAAGAAATCATTAATTTATTGAGGGAGATTTATTTGATAAATCAAAATAGTTTATTTGAGCTTTAGTACATGTTCTAATAGCACTGGCATCACCTGGAAGCTTGTGAGAAATGCAGAATTTGGGTTCTAATGCAAACCCACTGAAGCAGAATCTCCATTATAACAAGGTCCCCAAGTGAATTATATACATTAAGGTTTAAGAAGATATTGCTCTAGAATCGTAATATTACAACTTCATAGAGGTGGCATTGACCCAGACCCTTGGCAGGCGTGCTAGTTTGAGACTATTATGTACCCCAGTAAAGCCATGTTCTTCTAATCAGATCTTGTGGGGGCAGACTTATTGTTGAGTGGGGCCTTTTGATTAGGTTGTTTCCATGGAGATGTGACCCACCCACTCTAGGTGAATCTTAATCAGCTTACTGGAGTTCTTTAAAAGAGCTAATACAAAGAGTCTAGGGAGTTCAGATGCTTGGAGACAGACAGAAGCTGAGAGACGAAGCCACTGGAATCAGGAGCTGAAAGCAACGAAACCTGGGAGCAAAGGGCCAGCACGTGCCTTCCTGTGTACTAGAGAAAACCTGGACATGATCGGCCTTTCCTGAGTGAGGGTATCCTCTTATTTGTGTCTTACTTTGGATATTTTCATAGCCTTAGAACTGTAAGTTTGTAACCTAATAAATAAATCCCCTTTGTAAAAGCCAAACAAATTTCTGTTATATTGCATTCCTGCACCATTATCAAACTGAAATAGCGTAAAGAAACTCTGCCAGGTTTTGTGTGCTGTGTGTGGTTGTGTGCCTACAATATTATGTTGCTAATCCTCTTTGAGACATCCTTTCTCAAGGAAGGTGACTGCCCAAGATCACACAATTAATTACACAGAAAGAGCAAAAATAAACTAAGACTCTCAGTATAAAACAATGTAAAATAATATAAGATCAATCTGAAACCATGGTGAAAGTCATTGGGAAACTCATACTTAGATTAAACAAATTCAATTTAAAGATGACTTATAAAGCCAATCCACTGTATATGAGGCAAGCCTATAGTTGCTCCTCACTGGTATTCGCTGAGGGAATTCTGCTGCCACTCATTAATTAAAGCACCCAATCTCTATTGGGCCTCCAGGAAACGCTAAAAATAATAATCAGGGCTCTTTTATTTACCAATCTAGCCATGCAGTTGTGAACTTACAATCTTACAATGGTATTTAATCAGCAGTCCAATGGAACATAAATAACCCCAGAGCCAGGTATGGATGTAAACAATTTAATGTGAGCTTGTAACAGCAAAGGATTTCAAACCTGTGGCTGCCACTGGAAAGTGAGGAGAGCAAAATTTCCCCTTCCTCAGCTGTGAATAGATACCCTCAGAAAGTGCTATCCTCTGGCCTCAATTCTCATGTTTTGATGAAGTTGGTGTTCAAAACCCAGGAATCCACCCAGCATCCTAACATGAGAATGGCTAAAGCACAGAATTCATTCAACACTGTAAGTTTGAATCTTGGAAGTAAAGACCTAAATCTTTGCTACTCAAAGTGAGGCTCATAAACCAGCATCAAAACCACCTGGGAACCAACATCAAAACTATCTGGGGACCTGTTAAAAAAGCAGACTCCCCAGCCCCACTTTGCAGATCTACTGAATCAGAATCTGCATTTTAACAAAATACTCAGGTGATCTGTACACATGTAAAGTTTTTATAGCACTGCTTTGGAAGGAAATGTAATAAGGGGACAAGCATCCAGACTGTTTTACTGGCAGGTAACTTATATTTCTACCCTATGAAACTTACATATATTGAGGAACATTGCTATAGACATATTGTCATGGTCAGGTTCATGTGTCAACTTGGCCAGGTGGTAGTGCCCGGTCATCTGGTCAGGCAAGCACTGGCCTGTCTGTTGCTATGAGGACATTTCATGGACTGAAATCATGATTACCTTGACTGCACCCACTGCTGATTGCATTTGTAATCAGCTAAGGGGAGTGCTTTCTGCAATGAGTGATGCTTAATCTAATCACCAGAAGGCTTTTACATAGGATTCAGAAGAGACAGTCACTCTTCCTGCTTCAGCTGGTGAGCCTCTCCTGCGGAGTTTGTCCAGGCCCTTCATTAGAGTCACCAGCTTCACAACCTGCCCTCTGGATTTTGGACTCTTCCATTCCCATGGTTGACCAGCCAGCCTCTCCTGACAGTTCATTGAGGACCTTCATCAGAGTTATCAGCTTGCGGCCTGCCCTACAGACCTTGGGCCCTTATCATTCCCATGGTTGTCCAGCCAGCCTCTCCTGAGAGTTCGTTGCAGACCTTCATCGGAATTTCTAACTTGCAGCCTGCCCTACAGACCTTGAACTCTACATCCCCACAGTTACGTGAGACACTTTTATAAATTTTATATCTATGGATATCTCCTGCTGATTCTGTTTCACTAGAGAACCCTAGCCAATACACATATAGAGATGTAGGGAGAACCATTTCCAAGTTGAAGGGGCATGCATGTCTTGCTAAATGGAGTATAATTTAGTGGTTAAGTGCTTGACTATTGAATCACAAGTTTTGACCCCACCACTAAATTTTAGTGTCTTCTTTTGTAAAATAAGGCTATAGCTACTTTATTGGATTGTGCAGATATGTAAAGCACTTAACACAGTGTCTACCACATGATAAGTGCCAAAATGTCCCTTCTCCAAGAATAAAACTATTCCTAGTTTTATTATATCTTTGATTTTTAAATGAAATTTTATTTATCTAAATAAAAAATGCACTATGGAGTGAGAACTCTCTCTCAACCCCTTGTTTTTACCTTTTGATTGTTTTTAAAAAGAAATTTTGGATTTGAGAGTTATTGCAAGTAATTACTTTCACAGTCTACAAAAACTAGGGATTTTAAAGCAAAGATGAATTATGGCAAAGCCCAAAAGAAATGTAGAACATTCAGAACTTACTATGGCAGAGGAAGACTTCTGCACACCTCTCATGAACTCTCCTGGCCTTTTTCTGCCAACTCGGCTGCTTTGTGCTAGTGGGTTCTGCTGAGGGTTCTGTTAACTCCTAAACTGTGCACTTGAGCTCTCCCATCCAAGCTCCAAGCATACCTGTAGAAACACTTTAAGAACTGTGCTGGGGGATGATTCCAGGTCCTCCTTTCAATCCTCCCCTTCAAAACTTCACTCTAATCTATAACTAAATTCTCCATTATGCTCAGCCATCTTTTTTCTCTTTTTTTTTGTATGCTGTATGTCGGGGTCACATTTCATTATTTTTCCATGTGAGTATCCTATTATTGCAGCACCATTTGTTGAATTTTTGTTTGTTTTGTTTTGGGGGAAGTGCATGGACTGGGAATCAAACCCAAGTCTCCCACATGGCAGGTGAAAATTCTACCACTGAATTACCCTTGTATCCCCTATGCTCATTCCTTTTAACACTAGTTTGAGGGTCACTGATTTACTAGATTTTGTTTACCCATAGGAAATACTTTAATGTAGTAGAGTTGGACAATAGTAGAATTGGTCAATAGCTCTTTTATGTAGGACGAGGTACTTACCTCATTAAGCCTCAGTCTCCTCATCTGTTAAATGGGCATGGCATCATTCTCAGAGATAGCTGTAAGGATGAACTAAGATTACACATTTAAAATATATGGCAGAGCTCCTGGTAAGTAGAAAATACTCCATAAAGAGTATTATGATGGATTTGTTTCTTCCCAAATGAACTGCCTTTTAGGCCTTCCTTTTAGTCCACTACATGACAACCCTTAGCTATTGAAGATCTATCTTCAAACCTGAGCCAGGCTGCTGGAACACAGAAACCAGCCCTGACTTCAGGGAGAATTGGAGAGTGAATTGGGGACTTAAAAAATATTTAAAGTTATTGATATTGGGAACAGAAATGAGAAATGAAAACTATGAATAGATGAAAATGCTTGAGATAAAAATATAACTTTTAGCATCAAAAAATTAAAAGACACTGTTTATATTTGTAGACAAATATATAAAGAAAAATTTTAGTTTCATCATTAAAATTAAATAAATAATGCAATGAAATTGAAATGCATTTTAAAAAGATAAGCAAATTAGTTGAGCCAATAAGCACATATTTCATTTAATGAAGCTGAGGAGTAATTAACCCAAAGATAAGTAAACCCCAGCCTTGATATTGTCACCTTGGAGGATGGACCATTGAGAGAGTAGCCCCTAGTTTTGGTGAGAGGAGAAAGGGACAAAGCTTAATGAGATTGTCCGCTGTCGTAGGCTGGGTTTTACTGTCAGCTGAGCTTCCTTGCTCGTTTGGATGATGTCCTGAGAGTCAACCCTACTTCTTGATCTTCCCTTGTACAGTCAAGTTTGGAAGAGGCACAACAGCTCCTAGATTTGATTTAAGAGGATCCTTGACCATTGCACCCATCTGGAGTCATATCCATCCAGAGGGGACACATCTGAGTGTCTTAGCCCCAAAGCCAAGGGATTGGGAGCCAATTCTTGCCCCAAGGTGGCACGAAATACCACCTCTTTCTCTGTTCATGCATATTCAAATTAATCAGGTCTCTGTTTTAAGAGCCTGCTTGTCATGAATGTTTAGTCAGTAGTGATTTTCGAGGAGAAAAAAAAATGTAATTTTCTCAAATTGAAATAGCTGAACTTTTCTGTTACCACTGGTCTAGTTTGGGCCTTAGCTATCATTCTGAGGAAGCCATCGCTATGTGTCCTGAGACTGATCCCAAAAGGAAGTGACCGCAGTTATACTCTTGGGTGCTCCATTTGGTCAATGTATTTGACTGATTGCCAGGTAAAGTCAGCACTCAGAATGATTTCTCAATTATCTCGAGATACTACCCAGTCTCTCTTGGGAGGTGGCTTATATCATCTACCCCCTTATTGAATCTCCTGTTTGCTAAGTCAGGAAACGACCCATCTCTTATTCTTCTAATTATTTCCTTTTCTTTACTGAGAATAATTGGTTTGTTTGTAATAAAGCAGGAAGAAATGGAATAATGGCTTCTTGGGCCAAATTAATTTCCACGAACAGGTTAGATATCAATACATTTTTAGGCTTTTATCCCCTCAGGGCTTACAGTAGTTATAACACAAGGCAGACTCTCAGAAAACAATTGCTGCTGTGAATATAGATGAGTAAATCAAAACTGTCCATATCTGGTGCCAAAATATCTATTGGTTAAATGTAATCCTTACCTAGAATGACATAGGCAATAATGGAGTTTGCCCATACTGTTTAGCTGATTAGAATACAGAAGTTAGGGGTCATCACTGCTGTCCTAAATCCTATGGGTGGTCATCTTGAGAACACCAATTGTTGAGCAATATTTTCACTTCTATTCCAGCACAATCAGCCAGTGAAATATGGCAGGTGGCTACAGTGGCCTCACTTTTCTGAGTATCTAAGTCCCTCCCCAGTTGGGCTATTCAGAGTTGACTGTGCCATTTTCTTTGACCATGCCTTTCCCTCCAAAACATCTCTTTATCACCACTGGACTTGGGTTTGCCAAATTGAGTTTTCATTCTAGTTTTATTATGTACTCACTGTGAGGCATTAAGCAAATGGCCTAAAACCTCTTTTAGCCTCAGCTTTCTCCTGTGTTAAATGAGGTGTGGTAGATTGTCTGCAAAGATGGCTGTCAACAATTTCATCCATCCCTGTAAACACACACACGCATACACATCCCATTCCTCCTATTGAGAAGTCAGTCTATTTCCCTTTTCCTCAAATCTGACCTTGCAATTGCCTTGTCTAAGAAGATTCAGCAGAAGAGATGCTGTATCAGCTCAGTCTAGGCCTTAAGCAGCCTGGAAGCTTCTGCTTTTGTTATTTTGGAACCCAAGCTATCCTGTTGGAAAGCAAGGCCATGTGGAAAGAGCAGCCATGTGGAAAGAACAGTCATGTGAGGGAGAACCAACATACACAGCTGGCAGCTAAAACTAAAGCCCCAAGTATAATAGTCAGGACATCTTGGACTCACCAGCCTACTGTGCCCAACCAACACCATTTCCATGTATCTTAATCTTTCTGATGTTAACTGAGATGAACCTTCCCCTATGAGCTCTACCCAAACTCCTAACCCACAGAATCATATGTGATAGAATGATTGTTGTCCTAACTTACTGTGGTAGATTGAATTGTGTAGTCCAATTTAGAAATGTTCTTGGTCTCTGTCTGCACTCTGGTTGGTATGGACCCATTGTTCATATGATCTCTTTAGATGCCAGTACAGTTCAGACATGGCCTAACTGAATCGGGTTTGGCTTTAATCCAGATTACTGGAGTCATTTATAAGTAGAGCAAAAGTTAGATGGAGAGAGAAGTCATGGGAGCAGCCAGAAGATGGAAATCAATGGGACCTGGAACAGAAAGGAGAAGATCCTGCTACGTGCATTGCCAAGGATTGCCAGCAGCCGGCCCCAGCATGCCACAGTCTTCAGAGAGAAAGCAACACCTTGCTGATGTCTCAATTTTGGAACTCCCCTAGTCTCAAAACCGTGAGCTAATACATTCCTATTGTCTGTATAGTATTTATTTTTAGCAACTGTGAAAGTAAAACAGCTGCAGAATTTTTAGAAGAAAAATATCACTTGTGATTTTTTAGAATTGTGATATACATAAAAGACAAAAAATTTCACATTTGCATTTTAAGAATACATTTCCCTGGTATTAATTATATTCACAATGTTGTGAATTCTCCAATTTCCCTGGCCACCATTCAACTCTATTCTATTTTCTGTTTCTATGAATTTTCTTATTCAAGATATTTCATATAAATGGAAGTATATCTTATCTGTCCTTTTGCGTCCAGCTTTTTTCAATCAATATAATGATTTCATGGTTCATTCATGCTGTCACGTGTATCAGAACTTCTTTCCTTTGTATAGTTGAATAATATTCCATTATATGTATATGCCAGAATTTGTTTATCCATTCATCTATTGATGGACATTTGGGTTGTTTCCACAAAGTCACTAAGTTTTGGAGCAGTGTGCTAAGAAACAAAGGTTAACTGACACATGAGGATAATGCTACTTATTTTTACAAGTTAAAATAATATGAAATAGAAAACATGAAAGCACTTCAAAACTGAAAAGTAGTTTAAAGCATAGAGATAGCAGTACTATAACCAAGATTTTGAATTGTACTCCTTTAAGATGTCTAGAACGTTTTATATAAAATATAAACTTCTAGAACTTTTAATATTAAATACACACAGCCCTCTCAGTACTAGGGGCAGAGAAGGAAAATGGAAGCAAGGAGATGAGGTACCTATTTTAATAATTATGATAACAGTTGTAAATTTTTGACTCTCTATTAAGTGCCAGGCACTGTGTTGCCCAATTCCCAGTGCCCCAGGGCGGCAAGATACAGTGACACCATTTTACAAATGAGAAAACTGATGCTGGAGTGGTTGAGTGTATCACCCAGCTTCATGCACCCAATAAATAGATAAGTGGGGTTATTCACTTGGCTAGAGCCAAAGTTCTTTCCGATATAAAATATCAGCTCTGTTTTACCACAGTTTTTTCATGGTAGGGAAACAGATATTTAAAATCAAAGTGGCACAGTGGGTTAGAGGACAGAAACAGAATAAGCCTTAAGTTTTCTGACCTTCCCACCCCTGCTACACAGCTTCACACTGCTCTCATTTCTCTGTGCCGTAAGTGTCCTGACATTAACTGAGGACCACAATAGGAACTGCATGGAGTGCTGAGGACAGAGCAAACAACCAACTGCTGTGCATGTAGCTGTCTGGTCACTGGCCTTCGCGAGCAGATGCAGCAGCCCCACTTCTGCTGGGTTGGTGATGCTCACGCATCAGTAGACGAACTGGAGACTGTGTTTACTAGAAATCCTTTAACACTGAATGTGTTGGTCAAGTCTCAATGTTTGTCTTATGTGGTTTCTTCTCTGAGTTGTCACAACTATTAAAATGAGAAGCAATATTTTCCCCTTTTGATTATTGTTCTTACAGTTCGAGATGGCTAGTCAATGCGCTTAAATAGGGATTACATAGCTGACAGACTTGGAAAGTACAAACTACAGGATAAAGAAAAAGAGGAATGGGAATGAGATTAAGCTAATCCTACTTTATTAGTGGCCTTTGAACTTAATTTGAAACAGAAAGACAAAGGAAAGTGAGCAAATTTTTAGCTATTATCTGGTACATATGAATCAGTGAGAATTTCTGAACATCTTTTGGGATCCCAATCATTTTTACCCTCAAGAGTATAGTCTTTGTCTGAACTTGCAGAGTATTTATCTACTTTCTTGGCTTATTCTGTTTTTGTGATAAGCCTCACGTTTGTTATATTTGACAAGTACTGTTAGCATATCTATCTTTAGAAACATCATAATCTGAAATTAATTTATGAAAAATCTTCATCAATATTTATAATAGAGGTAGCCATAAATTACTAAACATGAAAGAGGATATGATATTCATGACTTAGTCTGCTTGTATTTGAATTTAATTACCTTGTAAAATTCACACCTTTAGCCTTGCACTTTACTTTTTTCTTCTTCCTTGCAAAAAGCAGTGATCCATTTTAAAAAATCCCCCACAGGGATATGTTCAAGATTTCTTTTTCAAGTTCTCTGTGTTTGAACTTAGTTATGCGGAAAACATTCAGACACAAAACACAAACAAGACATTTTCATTCATCGAGCATTTTAGAAAATCCGTTTTGAACTTCTATTCTCCATTGCCAACATTTCCTGAAGTAAATTTACCTTCTGTGCTCCTGGGTCTTAAACAGCTCATCCTCTTCAAAGATATCCCCATATTTAAATTCATTTTGGGAGAGAGTGGTTTAAAAACAGGTATCTTAACTGATACTCATCTCCTCTGGAGGGCCTCTCTTAATATTCCTTTATTCTTCTCTTTGGAATGCAACCCACCAGAGAGATCCAGGATTCAGTTTTGAAGTGGGATTTCAGAAGGAATCTGTGATGGTACAGAACTGCAAATGAGGATCTGGTTTGTATAACTGAGGTTAGGAAGTACATTTCATAGATAATAGAAAGAACTGACAGCTACCTTCAGTAATCCAGTGGCTAATTAGTGTTCAATGAAGACACATCAAAATAAGCACTTCCAGATAACTGCTTTCAGGGGTATTCTAAGTGCTTCCTTAAAAGCTGATTTCAATCTGTTTGATGCTGGGTGCTTTTGGAAGGCAGACCAAAAAAAGAAAAAAAAAAAGCAGGTAAAACTACAAGCGCCATTTTAATTTATCACTAGCTCCTTTAAAACTGAATGTGTTTCAAGTCTCAGTGTTTGTCTTATGTGATTTCTTGTCTGAGTTTTTGTAACTATTAAAATGAGAAAGAATACTTTCCCCTTTTAATCACCATTCTTACAGTTTGAGATGGCTAGTCAATGCTTTTAAATAGAAATTATATAGTTGACAGATTTGGAAGGTACAAGCTACAGGATAAAGAAAAAGAAGAGGAATGGGAATGAGATTAAGCTAATCCTACTTTATCTCCAATTTCACTAATGATTAAAGCTGATATTGGACACAGGTACCCACAGATGTGATTTGTTTGAACTGCATAGTGTTTGAAAAAAAATTGGTGCATATTTAAAAATTGACAGATATATCATCAAAGTCTGTATTTTTTTTACTTCTAGTAAACAAAACAAAACAATCAGGTCTGGCAACAGTGGGCCAAGCTCCCTTTTGGCATTATTAGGTAGGAGCTGTGTGAAGTTTGCTTTTGTAGATGGAGCATTCTCTGATTTGTCACAGTCTATTGCTGTTCTACTTCAGGCATTTGTATTGCCTGTCTTGTCCTGCAGAAACATGAGTTGAGACCTTTGGTTTGTTTTTTGTCCTAAGAATAAGATTATGATTATTCTGGAAGTCCTAGACTAAACTGGAGATATATTACTCCCAGAATATTACCCCAATTCTTTCTATTTTACCCAGGCTTCCCAGAATATTACCCCAATTCTTTCTATCTTACCCAGGCTTCCCAGGCTACTCCAGAGCAGTCCTTATTGAATGTTAGGTTTTTGTGTTTTATTTTGTTTTGTTTTAATTAGAGCAGTTGTAGATTGACAGATCATCATGCAGGAAGTACAGAGCTCCTTTATTCTTCTCCTTCATTCATGCAGATTTTCCTATTATTAACATTCTGCATTGATGTGATAGCTTTGTAAATTTGATGAACCAATATTATTGTAACTATACTCTTTACTATAGCCCATAGTTCACATTAGGATTCACTCTTTGTGTGGTACAGTTCTATGTTTTCGTTTTCTTTAATTTTTGTTCAGGTAACAAATATATAACCTAAAATACTCCTATATTGTCCACCTTCAGTTATATGATCCAGCGATGTTAATTACATTCACTATGGTTTCTTACCACCATGGTTAGTCTAGGGTTCAGATGAGCTATTTAATTAAGAGTTTTTGCTATCATTCTGCCATAGCTGCTGCTCCTGTAATCATCACCATTAGCAAAACCTTAGCTGGGGGTAGAACGAAGTTAGAGATTCTGGGGTACTGCTTGACCTGGGGAACTCTGGAAGTCCAGGGAGCCAGTCCCCTCTACCATAGTGCTGCCTCTCCATGGCTGTCTCTGAGCAAGGATGACACAAGAAGTGTCTCTCTTCCCCTGTGCTGTGCTAGTTTCTGCCCTTGAGGAACTGGGATACTGTTGGACAGTCTTCCACTCCACAATTCTTTGGTCACTGAGTTCTCTCTCCCAGATCACACAAGCCACCCAATTTCCCTTGAGTCCCTTTGAAGCTCCTAAGTGCTTGTCCATTGCAGCCACCCATTTTCTCCCAGACTATGAGCCATTTTCTCCCAGACTCCTAAAGAGATTGCCACCCCCAGCATTCTTCATCCCAAGTTTGCTCCAATTTTCAGTCATGCAGTGACTAATCTACCCTTCATGGTAAAAGTCTCATGTGCTTGTTATTACCTTATTGTATCTCAGGTACCTTGATTAAGTACCTCCACTTGGTCTTTGCCACCTTAGAATCCCGTTATCCCCATTGCATTTAGGGATCCTGGTAGCAGTTCCAACTGTAATTTCTAACCTACAAAGAAGAACCACTGCAGATCTGCTTTAGGATGGTGGGGCTCTCCTCACAATTTATTTCTCACTGTCATGGCAAAAGGTGCATCCTTTACACTCTCAGTGTGCATGACTAGGTCTTATTGATACATCCACTCTAATATTCCAATTATCCAAAGCCTTTAGATACTTTTCTCAATGGTATACCAAGGAAGTTCTAGCATTTCAATTTCATTTAGTGCAGGCCACTATTGAGTCCAGATTTCACTAAGCCAAACAAAACAAAATTGTTAGAACCATTCCTAGCCCCTTGAGCTAAAATATTAAAGCCACAATCTCTGTTTAGTGGGCCCATATCAGTAAATTTGGCCTAATCCTACTTTATATTTCTTTCAACTTCATCCTACATCCTTACTATGCAGACCGACAAATATTCCCTATATTTCTGTCTATATAAATTGGGAAAACCATGCAGTTCCCAGATATAATGTATTTCACCTCCTCACGGGTCACTCTGGGTCCTAATGGGATTTAAATCTATTGCAAGTCTTAAAGTGAAGAAGGTGGTGGGATTAAGTCCTGCAGAGGACCAGTAGTGCCTTCCAAGGTAACTACAACAATGGTCAACATTATAGGTCCTTCAGCCAAAGAGGGTGAACTTCTTCAGGCAGGAATGAACAGGCTGTATGTGCTGCCAAAGAAGACTGAGCAAAATTTAGGAGTTCAAGATCCCCAGCTTCATCAGAATCTCCCTATGTGTTCTCATTCCAATATTCAGGTTCCTGTTCCCTTCCCAGTCAGTGTACCAATTTTAACAGAAATAACCCCGCAGCTGTAGGACTGAGATTTCTGGAAGACAAACCCATCTGGCCACTAGTCAAATCTGGCTCCTCCACAGGCTCTTGGGCCAGTCCTCTTTTTGGACCCTTGAGTAAACAAAACAATGAGGTCAATAGTTGAGCAGCAGAACATCAAGAAACCCTGCTCCTAACCTTGATCTGATATCATAAGATTCTCTTTGTTCTCAGCATGCCAAAGCCTTTAACTCAGCTTCCTGGCACCCAAAGGCCTCTCTTGATAATCCTCTTGATATAGACTATTCCTTTTAAGTCCCTACTTTGCTTGCATTAGTCCTTTAAAACACTGCTGTTCTCTATTTGAGTTTCATCCCCACAGTTTGGTTCTATTTCCTCCTTTCCCAACTTTCTGGTCTGCTCAGCAGCCTGCCTGAAAAGTTCTCAAGATCCTACTAACTACTAGATTTCCTCACTGCGCCTTTATAAGCCCCCCACTATGTTGACTGTATTAGTTAGGACTCTTCAGAATGCAGTTACAGAAACCCAAATCAGACTAGGTTAAGGACAAAGGAATCAAGCTATGTGAAGACTAAGTGTTAGCTGGACTCAGGGAAATTGTGAAGCAGAATTTCAAGTGCCCTCATGATTCTTCTTGCCTCTCAACTCCTTCTTTCTGCCTATCATGCCAGTTTTCTCTCCTCTGCAGGGGATATGTCCACTGGAAAGTCTGACTTACTATCCTTACGACCCAGTAGGCAGAGGAGGAAAAGGGCTATTGTTGATGTACTCCAGTTTGAAAAATCCAAGTGTAGGGTTCTCATTGATCTTACTTAGATTACATGCCCTTCCCTTGAACATTTCCTCTGTGGCCTATGGTAAGATGCTAAAATTAGACTAAAAGGATTCACTCTTATAGAAAAGAAGGAATGGGAATTGCTAGAAGAAAAAGAGGGAATAGCACAGATGTTGCAACTGGGTAAATAGCTTTAAGCACAGTAGCCATTTCATTTGTATCTAGCTTAGTGCTCACCTGCCTTTCTGAACAACTTCATATTCCATACAACATGTTCCCTTTGTTTGCCTCTCTGGATTTTCAATTGAATTCAACAATCATTTATTCAAGCCAACTATGCCAATATTGGAGTGGAAGCCAGGAAATGTGGCTATAAATAATTCGTGTGCCCTACTCTTGAAGAGCTTCCATCTACTGTGTGAGCCACTTCCATTTCTTACTGCATTCTGCGACTTCCCTGAAATTGTGTATCAAGCTGAACTTATGTTAATTGAGTTCTACTTTAGACAGGGGGTGTTTTTCTAGTGCTGTATTGCTTTCTAAATTTAATGCATCACCTTATTTAGGAATAGTAAATAAGTTTTATGTCGAGACCACTTCCGATCAATTAGTAGTGGCTGCTCAGAGAACTAAATTTTAAGAAGGATTCTGAAGCTGTGGCTTTGTTCAGTGGGAGGGGCCATATACTATTTATCAATATCCAGAATGAATTTGGAAGCATGGAAGCCAACATACCCACTGGTTTGTCATTTCTGGTTTAATATTTAGGTTTGACAATGTCATTAACTGATATGTTATTTTGATTATCAATATGCATTTAGCAAAGAGAAAAATGTAGGTCTTTGGTGGTCATTCGCAGCAAATATTGACCCAAAGTCCAACTTAGAGAATCATCCAACCAACAGCAAAGAGACCTTTCCCTTTGCCATCCCCTGATATTGAAAAAAATAACTGATTTAAAACATCATCTAAAATTAGGGTGCACTTTGAGTACCCAACGATTGAAAGGGGGGAAATGACCAAGCAAACAGATGAGAAATAACTGTCCAATATTTACTTCAGTACCTTGGAGCCAATATATCAGCATATCAAGAGTTAGGTAAAATTTAGTGGAGATTTCTAGATTTTGCTTTAAGGAACCGACAATCTCTTCACATAAAAATAGTTTTCCAATGTTGTCCAGAGGAGCAAGAAACTTGTTTTTGTATGAAGGAGATATACAAAACACTTAATTCATAGTTTCAGGTTCCTTCACATTCTGGATGGACGAAACTGACTACCACCTTATTTTTTCATCAGTATTAATAGGAGCGTTTTCCCCTTATAGGGCTCGGAATAATTCACCTGGGAAATTGATGTAAGTGCCGGGGATTAGTTAGGTAAACACTCTTGTGTTGTTTAATCAGAACACATTTGAAGGAGCAGAGCACTCTGGAAGAGATAAAAACCCAGATCATCTAGGAATTCCCCATAGTTTGAGATGGCTTTCTTGCTCTCTGAATATTGCATCATTTAAACTGGGCTCGCAGCCATTTAGCTTAGGGATGATGACAAAGCTTAGGAAAAAGATGCCTATTTGCCTTGGCTATTTATAACCACATAAAAGAGAGGGGAAAGAGAATGGTCTAAAGATAAGAAGACAAAAGAGTAAAGAAAGCTACTAAGAAAAATCTGGAGAAAGAAATAGGTCTTCCAAGCTCCTTCCTGGTTTGCTGATTTCAAAGGCAATATTTTGCAACGTGGCAAAAAGCATGTAGCCTTCACACTAATAGTAACTTTTTATTGAGATACAGTTGCCATGGGGATGGTGTGTCACATTATGCTAGTTATCATATCTACCATACATTCTAGTATAATATGAATATTTGGGACTCTACACCATAAATATATATCCACAAAATGTTAAACTGTAAACTAATCTGCCAACCAACTTCAGAGGAGTCATCGATTCTCTGGCTGGCAGAACTACATTTCCCCCTTGAAAGCCACACAGGGCAGTGCATAGATGGGGCAGGCATTGGCGTCTGCATGAGACAAACTGTTTCCTTTCCAGGATTGTGGTCTTTTGGGCTAAATGAAAAAAAAATGAAAAAGATTGCAAATCGCTCTTGCAAGGAATGACAGTTACTAATGAGTTACCATGTTTCCAGGTTACGTGTAGTTCTTCTATCTGATCTTTTGAAAATATTTCTGAAGCCAGTCAGATAATTTTTCAAGTGTGTGAGAGAGAAATAGCATATGTAGATAAATCCCCCAAATCGTGCCCTACTAAAAGTATTTAAAAACAGAGCACAGCATGTGTCAGTAAAGCTTGAATCAATGGCATGTGACATCTTCAGAAGTTCCCCACCCCTTCTGAAGCCAATAATCGACATGTGGACCATTTCCTCAGAGGTTCTGCATGCTCCATTCACAACTAAGCTGGAATTCACAGAAACCAGAAGTGCGCATAGGTAACTTAAAAATCAAGCTAACTTTATACTAATCAGCCCACCCAAGCTGCAGACCTGGCTCTTCAAGCCAATTCCGTTTCAGACAGCAGCTGTCAATGCACACTTCACTGTTGAAGTCAACTTAACATTTTCCATCAACGTCTACAAAAAAGATTACCTTTAGGAGCAATTTAGCACCTGTTGCTACCTAATAGTGTCTTCGTTTAATAGACTTGTGCTGCTGTGATTATGCCGTGCGTCAACATCTTTTCAAGGAGGGAACTATATCTTGGTAAATCTTTCTAAAGAGCATCTGGCACAATATCATATGAAAATCATATGCTAATCATCCCTACAAAACATAATGTTTCCACAACCTGTGGTTGTCCGGAAAAATGAAAATAAACCGAAATAATGAATTGCTATAATTCTGGATGCCCTTTTTATGGTAGATTATATTTTTTATTCAAAATATTCATTGCTCCTCACCCTGGGGAGGATTATACATTTCTGCTTTATTGATAGCAGGTTTTGACACTGACATGAGTTGGCCAATAAAATGTGAGCAAAAGGGTTACGTGCCATTTCCAGCTAAAGCTTTGAGACCCATTTGGGTTTCTGCCATGTTCTCTTTTCTCTCTTCCACACAGCCAGAGATGTCCCAACAAGTGCATGCTCTTTCAGCCAGTGTCCCCAAATGGTGACAACTTAGATTAGAGCTTCAGCCCACCCAAGACAGACGTGATATAAAGTTCTGGGGTTGTGTGTCACTATGTCATAATCTAGCTTACACTGATACACTCTTATTTATAGCATTTATTAATTCACTCAACATGTATTTATCAAGTGCTTACTGTATGGTAGACTTTTTTTCTGAAACTTTCTATTTCACCTTAACATAGCTCTTTGAAAAATTTTTTACACCATTTGCTACAATTCATACTCTCAATAGACTCCTCAGGTCTTCAGTTCCCTTTCTGAAGAGCCCTATCCATTTCCTCAATTAAATCAAATAAGGTGTCTTTGAAAACACTCTTTTCCCTGCAGTCTTCTCAAATCACAGCTCCTCTTCAAGTCCATGTATTAGTCATGCTGGAGTTGGTCTATTTTCTCTTCTTGTTCCATGACGATAATTTTTCCAGACTATTACTATCCAGACCTTTGGACGAGCCCCAGAGCCTATAAACCTGATGCCCTCCTCCCACAATCCTGTCTACCTTTCCTTAAGGCTGCCATTTCCCCCCATCTCCCATTGAACCACAGTTGTAGTGCTTTATTTCAACTCATGTCACCATTTTGGGCAGATTCCATGTCACTGCAGTCCATTATCTTCTGAGCTTTTCCCAGTACAATTCATATTCTTGGATCAATGATTTTAATCTCACTCTTCTGTACCTTCATCTCCTCTGGTCCTTGTCTTTTCTGCATATCTGCCTGGAAACCCCTGGCCAGTGGTGGGTAGAGCTATCTTCTTTTTCACGGTCTAAATATAAAACTGGAAAGAGTGAATAACCCATTAGTTATTCTCAGTTAAGCTTGTATAAGATCTTGGAGGTGATGATTACAATTTTGGATTTTACTCTATATGTGGTTTTTAGCAATTAAGTGACATGACTTTATGTTTTAATAGGATAAATGGCTGTTCTGTGAATAGAATTATGCAAGTGTGCACTGAAGCAGGTCACAAGTTAGGAGTTGTTTCAGTTTTGTTTTGTTGACTTGGAAGAAGTTGACTTGGTTCAAGTACTAGCAATGGAGAAAGTGAGAAGGGGCTGCCTCTCTTTAGAGTGGGGAGATTCCATTTTATTGTGGTGTTAGGAGTTACCTAGAGCAAAGCTCTGACTTCTGGACTACAGATTTACTTTGGGTCTCTCTGTAGGTAGATCTCCATTTTTACATTGAGTCCTGATGCTTTGTACTAAAATAAAAATATTATTAGGTTTGGGGATTTCATACATTTTTTTAGTCCTTTAATTAATCACCTAATAACTCCAAGCTCATACTCTGTCTCTAGCCATGGTTTTAGTGATATTGGACTTTAGGGTTCTCTTCAGAAAAATTTTTCTTTTGATGACAGTATCTTTTGCCTATAGTTTGTTAAGTGTCAATTCAATCTTTCCTGCTTTATAGTTTTCAGAAAATCCTCAATGTTCTAATCTGTCAATCATTAAGTGCTAGTAATGATTAATCTATATTTTCATATTTCTTTTATTATTTCAATTAGATTTGGGAAAGGATGAGTGGCAAAAACACTTGTTGCATTGTCTCCATAAGTTCCTTCATGTTCTCCACTTTTCAGTCTGATGGCAACACCAAAGTGAGTCTGCAGCTTCCACGGCTCAGCAGGCATCCTGCTGGGAGACTGTGTACCAGTATCTCCTTCTTGTAGGCACTCCTAGTCTTGTTGATTTATTTTCTTGGAGATCCCACCCATATTTCACTCTTGACTTTCACTGGGGAGAAGCATTGCTCAACAAGAGCACTCCATTACCCACAAGGCCAAAACCTCCTAAGAATCTCAATATTTTTCCTCCTAGTCCTCTTCTTATCTAGATTGAGGAAGGAGAAGGAAAGAGCTTGACTGTACTGGGCCAATTTTGCTGCCTCTTCATAAGTCCTGAATAGAGAATTATCAGGGCTCATTTTGGAATATATAGTACTAAGTACCTTTCATTTTTTAAAAAAAAATCTGTGGGCCTTAGACTTCTGCTCCAGGGTAAAGAGAAGTCCCAACAAACATCCTATCAGATTTTCATTGTTTCATTATGCATTATCTTTCCATATGTTGCAGGTTAACTCATTCGTATTAAATATCTTAGAAAGAGAACAATTCTAGCCAGGCTTTCAATCTTCACCAGAATAGTATGACAGGATGCACTTTGACTCCCTCTCTCTTACCTGGGTACCTATAAAATTATCTCTTTGGGTCATGAACAAGAAGAATAGATTCACTTTTTGAGTTTTGACATCTTCATTCAGAATTTTAGCTATGTGGGGCTAAGGAGAAGGAGTGTCCAAGAGAAATGGGTAACAATTAATAAATGTGATCATTAGACCCTTCTACAACAAATGTGCTCAACCTGATACAGGGCAGTGGGGGTGGGGGGTGGGCATGAAAGGGAGCATCTTCAACCATTGAGACGGGATGGGGAGGGAGGTGTTTGTTAGAGATGTGTGCATGGAGCTTCCCTTGATTTAAGCTCTTTCTTACTTCTCCAAGATAAACACTTACTTTGAGGGTGAATTTGGTCAATAACAGAAACTTGTGGGTCACATGGATGCTCCTGTGTTCCAGAGTCCTATTAATCTGGGGCATCAATTAGTCAGCTCTTCTGGGGTAGACCTTGTTAAAGATGATTTCAGGGGCTATAACCCCATGTCTCTGGGGTCTACCTCACCTTTCATTTTTTAATACATTTTCTTTATACAACCTTCATGAAACCAGGTTAGGGAACAATAATGTAAAATGCTCACATTTTACTTTCTTTATCAGAAGTCCATATTTTATTCAATCTTTGGGTCAATTCTGTCCTATAAATGAGAATTAATGGGCCTTCAAGCATGAAAGCAAAATCAAGAGCAAATTAAAAGAGGGCCTAGGGATGTGAAATGCAGAAGAGTAAATTCCAGGGAGATAGTTGGAGATGTAGAGTTTCAGCGGCTAGGGAGTAGAAGTTTTAGAAAAGTCAATGAGATCCACTTGACATGCCATTAGGATGCTGCTAAAGGGCACCAAATTTGACAACAAAACAAATCTTCACTTTCTACTTCAAGAATAAGAATAGAGTTCCACACTGCTACAAAAGTAGAATAAATGAATGCCTTCCTAGGCCTTCTCACATACCAGGAGCAAGAACTAGCCCACTAACTCCATAGAAGGTTATTTTCCTTTCTTTATCTAGATTATCTGGCTCAAATTATTCAGGTGTTGAATCTAACCACAAATGTCTGTCAACTCCAACAGGTTATAGAGAATGAGAAACAAGAAGAAACAATGAAAAATGACTGAATTTAACTGAAAGATATTATTGATATCTTTATCCAATACTCTTCAGGCAGATAGTAGTCTCTGCAGTGATATACACCTATATATCTAGCTACATCTCTATCTACATATATATATATACTCAAATAGTTTACATTACAAGAAAGGAAAAAATTTCGAAGGCTAGAGGACCAACATGTGCATTTCTGATTTGGGAGAAAATTGTACATAATTGAAGACAGATGGGAAGGAACCATGCAGAGAGAAGGTACTGAAGAGAAAAAAATTAAGAGTAGAAGCTTTAATCTTATGTAGAGTGGGGTACAATTGAAAACACCATGGGGATTAGATTTACAAAACTGAAAGAGCTAAGTCTTCTCTTAGAAGTCTCTGGGAGGTCTTAAAGAAGAACTATAGATAACTGTATCTAGAGTAGGGTGGTGAAGATATAACAATTTATGCTGGCTGTTTTTTTTTTGTTTGTTTGTTTGTTTTTACTTCTGTGTGAAATTGGGTCACTAGCTATAAGTAAAATGTCTAAGAAACTCAGATTCTCAGTGTTGGGAAACAACGTTAAAAGCTGTCATTATGAACCTAGCATTAAAAAAGCTAAGGAAAGAGAATCTAGAGGCTTAGACATTGGGATAATTCAGGGTAACTTCAACGGGAGGGAGATAAGGAGAGAGTAGAATGCAAAATTGCCAGGGCCATTTGTACGATA
Source organism: Myrmecophaga tridactyla (assembly GCA_004026745.1). Lineage (NCBI taxonomy): Eukaryota > Metazoa > Chordata > Mammalia > Pilosa > Myrmecophagidae > Myrmecophaga > Myrmecophaga tridactyla. The sequence goes on along the minus strand of PVIY010006424.1, from coordinate 3,509 downwards.
TTATTATGAAATACGCCGAGCCTGCTCACATATGGGATTGTAAGTAGCTGTTATTTGAATTTCTTCCATGCCCCTTCTGTGGGCTGAAAATGGAATGAGAAAATCTGATAGTGAAAGTGAATCATGATTCTGGAGCACCAGAAGGAAGTTAAAGAAACCAAAAGATCCATTCATCTTTGAGATCAGAGAGCAGAGGGCAATCTTAGAAGATAACACAGAATAATTGTTTGATAGTTAATTACTGGATTAATGACTAAATAAACCTTTTCATTTTAGAGTTAAGGAAACATGAAGGGATAATAAACAAGAGAACAAAAAAAGCAGAGGATTTGAGGTAAACAAGAATTTCCAGCCTATCTCTGGTTGCCACCAAAACTCATCATTTATGGACCCTGTCAAAACAGAAGCAAGCTAAGCCAGGTAGCACCATTCCACCTCTCTTGTTATATAGATTCAATGTTTGACCCTTGGCTGCTTTTTTCCAGGCAGGTTTTAGGTTGACATTTATCATGATTGATTGAAGACTACACGAATCAATATTTGCCAATTTACAGAAGATCTTTGGAATACACAGCCAAATCTTATCTTCACTCACATATAATCAAGACAAAGACTGAAAATGTGGCATGATTCACTGGTGCTCTTAAACTACAGGTGCATACAGGTACTGTTCCAGGTATGACAGCTCACTCTATCAGGGTAAGGAGTACCATTATGGGCTAGTACCTAGCATAGTGAGAATCTCAGTCTCTTGGTCTTCCTTTTCTGATAAAGGCTTTTCAGGTTGGGGATTCCTCACATACTTTCTGAAGCATCTACTCTTTGCCATTTATTATGTATTACCCGAAAATATTTTTGTTATTTCCTTGTGATTGAGAACCAGACTCTGGTTCTTAAGGAAGCATATATTGACACTCACTATATAAATGGTATAAAAAGCTAGAGAGTTTGATGTTGGTAATGAAAATTCAATGATAGTTATGGCTTAACCCAATGATCTGAGTAAATATGAGAACAGAATTTGATATCAAAACTAAATCAGGCCTTGTAGCATTTCTCTCACTAGAGATAGGATAATGGTTGATACAAAGAAATAGAGGATTGTTATATGAGAATAAAATGGCAAAGAAGATGGATGAGACTAGCACTTTATCTGGGGAGTTGTTGAGCTTCACAATCTCAACATCTCTAGGTGTCCCTTCCAGAGTGGCTAACAGAATTGGTCATCATAGATGGGATATGCTAAGCAGAAGGGATTGGGTTCAGACTTAAGAAGAATAGATAACTATGGAAAGAATAAACTTTTAAAAATAAGTTGTAAAATCCAAACTCACAAAGAGAATTCTGCTTTTGGACTTTTTCTTCTTAGTATGTACATTATTTTACCTTTGGTTTTAGTGGGGGCCTGTCTTCAGATCTCATGATTCCCTATTTCTTTCAGCTTTGTTTATGTTGCTTGATAGCATTTAAAGCCTATGAGGTTGCTACGTATGGCTCAGAAGGTAGTAATCAAAATGGACCCAGAAAACTGAAAGCTGGGTCATGAGTGATAAAAAGTTCTGGGATTAAAGTTTGAGGCAAGAAAGAAAGTCAAGTCAATGTAAGTCATCATAAGTCTTAATTGTAGAGCCCAAAGAATCAGAAAAAAAAATAAAAGCAGCACAAATTCACAGAGCAGGAAGGGACCCCAGAAATCATCTAATCCAACCCTAATATTTTGTAGACAATAAAACAGAGGCACAAGGAAATGAGATCACTTGACTGTGGTTATATAGTTAGCTTGGGGCAAAGCCAAAATAGGAACCCAGTTCTTCTGAACTTTATTTTGATGTGTGTATCAGACCACTGTTAAATATCAAAAGCAACAAGAGATCTACAGTTTGTAGAGGGCCTGTTTTAACCAAAGGCAGAAGATTTTATATAATACTTCTATATAAACTTTTATATATAAGACCAGATAAGGTCTGTGTTTTAGTCTGCCAAAGTTCCCAGAATACAACACACCAGAGATGGATTGGCTTTTAATAAAAGGGGATTTATTTAGTTAAAAACTTCTATTTCTTCAGAGGAAAGGCAGCTTTCACCTGAGGGTCTCTCTTACACAAGAAGGCACAGCGTAATGTCTGCAGGCCTACTCTCCTGGCTTCTGGGTTCCAACAGCTTTCCCTAGGGTGATTCCTTTCTGCATCTCCAAATGTCAGGGCTGAGCTGCAGCTGAGTTCTGAGATGAGCTATGCTGAGCTGCTTGGGCTGTGCTGCATTGAGCTCTCTTCTGACCTCTCTCCTTTAAGCCTCCAACTAATTAAGTTAAACATCACTCATTGCTGAAGGCTTTCCCCTTAGCCAACTGCAGATGTAATCAGCCACAGATGAGTTTCACATGCTAATGATTGAAGGCCACACCAGCAGAATTAGGCACCATCACTTAGCCAAGTTGACACCTGAACCTAAGTACTACAGTCTGGATCATAGGAATAAAACACATTAGTGTCAGGACCATGGCCATTGGGAACCTTTGGCTCATTGAAGGATATTAAAGCTTTATTCAATCCCCAGAAATAGCTAAGATAAGATGGCAATGAAACTTCCAGTGTGGTAAGGAGTTACAGAAGAAACAGGGACAGCATTTTGTAAAGAACATATTCCCAAAGCAGTTCTTCATTCCCAAAGTCAGAAAAAGGTAGTTATTATTAAGAGTTGTGGACATCTCCTTCTAGAATCAGTAGATGAACAAAGGTTTGACTTTATGTTGAAAACTATAAAATATTGCTGAAAGAAATTAAAGAAAATCTAAATAAGTGTCAGGATATCTGATTCTCATGTATTGGAAAAATTAACATTGTTAATATGTCATTATTACCCAAAGAAATATATAAATTTAATGCAATCCTTATTAAAATTCCAGCAACCTTTTCTTTCTTTTTTTTTTTTTTGCAGAAATGGAAAAACTGAATTTCGAATTTATATGGAACTACAAGGGACCCTGAATAGCCAAAATAAGCTTGAAATGAAGAACAGGGTTTGAGGACTCACACTTTCCGATTCCAAATTTCATCAGAAAGCTACAGTAATCAAAACATTATGGTACTCACACAAAGACAAATGGATCAGTAGAACAGATTTGAAGTCCAGAAATAGACCTACACCTCTATGGCCAGTTGATTTTTGACAAGAGTTCTAAGTACAGGAAATGTGGGAAGAACAGTTTCTTCAACAAATGGTATTGGGAAAACTGGATGGCCACATGCAGAAGAATGAAGTTAGACCCCTACACCACACCATACACAAAAATCAACTCAGAAAAGGATCAAGATCCTCAATATAAGAGATAAAATATAAAACTCTTAGACTGTAATATAGGGGCAAATCTTCATGAACTGGGATTTGGTAATGGGTTCTTAGATACGACATCAAAGGCACAAGCAACAAAAGAAGCATTAGATAAATTTGATTTCATTAAAATTAAAAATTCCTGTGCATCAAAGAAAGTTATCAAGAAATTGAAAAGC
>PVIY010006423.1:7122-87875 GCA_004026745.1 Myrmecophaga tridactyla | reverse complement strand
CTTAATTTCTTCTGCTTGCAAAGTACTCCAGTAATCCAGATTAAAGACCAGCCTCATTCAGTTGGGCCACACCTTAACTAAAATAATACCTTCAAAAGAGCCAATTTACAATGGTTCATATGCACAGAAATGCAGATCAAGATAAAGAACATGATTCATTCGTCCTTCAACAGACATTGATAGAACTTTATTATCTGACCCTTGTTGACCTTACCAGTCTCATCTTCTCACAACCTTACCCCCAACCTTTTCACCAATTAAGTTACAATAATAGATAATGGACTAAGCTCAGGTTTCTAAATGTGCCAGGAAGTCTCTCAGCTCAAAATTTTTGCACATGCTTTGTTCCATTTGCTTAGCATACTCTCACCACCACCACCTCCAATTTGACTAATTTCTATTCAAAATAATATTCAGACATTATTTTTGTAGTACAATGAACAAATGAAAGCTAGCATCTGATTGTGGAATATAAAAAGACTTAGCAGAGGAGGTATATCTCAAAGGATGGGTAGGATTTCAGTGAGAAAATTGAAAAATGAAATTCATACAGTAAAAATAGCCTAAGAAAAGTAATGCAGGCCTGCGCAAGGATGACATGCAAATTTGTGAAGCGTTCCATATTTAAAAAAAAAAAAAGTAATGCAGGGCTGTGCGACAGTGGCTCAATGGCAGAGTTCTCACCTGCCATGCTGGAGACCCGGGTTCAATTCCCAGTGCCTACCCAGGCAAAAAAAAGGGGGTAATGGAGGTGAGCAGAGAAGGTAAGTAAGAGAATAAGAAAAGTTGGAGAGAAATACAGTACGGCTTAAGTGAAGGGCACTTTCTTAGCAGGATCAATAATAACCCTGACAGCAATTCCCTTGGCTATACAGAGCTCAGAGGTCAACTATAAAACATACATTTGGTTAGGTTCCAAGATTCAGAAAAATCCTTCAAAAACAATATACTTCCCTTTCCCTGCTTTTTCTCTGCTGTATTACAAATCTCTACCTTTCTCCTTTAGCATATTATGCATAGCTCTTTGGATTGATGACTCTGCTGAAGGGTTAACCTTGTTTTAAACTGTGGTTTTACATACAAATATGTCTCATATCTCAGGCTCAAGCTTTGCACTGCTGCCTGTGCTAAAATGCACTCACTCTTGCATTTTGCCTAACCTGAAGTTAGACAAATCGGATACTGGTCAAAGGCCCAGACTCCCTCTTAACAGGGATGGAAAGAGATGATACCAGTGATCCAGTTATATACCAATTTGACACTCAAGTTTAAATGAGAAACCAATTCTGACTAACTTTGTATAGTATAATCATTAGGTACTAGCATGTAGCTCACAGAATCAGAAAAAACACTTGGGCAACCAGGTCTGGGATCTTACTCAGTTAAGTCGAAGGAGACTTTGCCACCAGGATGGCTCAACTCCAACTTCACTCTGTGAAGCTATCCATGTGTTACTCTGTACAAGATTCAAAGTCCCAGGAGTAGACTGGCCCAGCTTGGATCCCATGTTGGTTGTTGGCTAGTGGGAGCCAGAGGTTGGGTGGCATAGAGTGGTACAATGCCTGTGACTGACCATTGCATCATGATCCATGAAATGGAGATGGGGAAATTTCTTTTAAAAAAAAATGTGTAGAACTATTACCTAAAGTAAGAGTAAAAGGGATGTCAAGTAGGCAAAATCGAAAGATATTCCCTACCATCTGTACGCCTCTTTCAGATAAATTTAGCTACAAGCATGCAACAAGGATAAAGGTAATATTCCTGGTAAGTATTTCTCCATTTCAGTAATCTCTAACTGATTGTGGGTTTGTGAACTCTGTTACATGCTTAAAAGTCACGGTGAAATCTTAGGCAGGAATAAGGCTAAATATATTTCATTTACCAAGTGAACAATTAACCCAGTATCCTACTACACCCCAGTCTTGTGACTTCAAGGCAGTGCCTTACCCTTATACTTCAACTATGTTCTTTTATTATTCAAAGACCATTTTTTAGTTTTGGTAATGGATGGTGGTGATGGTAGCACAACATTGTGAATGTAATTAAAGCACTGAAATATATATATATATGTATTTTAATATGGTTTTAACAGGAAATATTAGGTTATATATATGTCAATAGAATTAAAAAAAAATCCATGGAACTATGCAGTGAATCCTAAGTTAAACCATGGACTATGGTTAATAGCACAATTATAAAAATGTACTTTAATCAATTGTAACAAATATTCCACACCAATGCAAGATATTAATAATAATGTGGTATATTGGAATCCTGTCTTTTTTGTGCATGATTGTTCTGTAAACCTATAACTTCTCCAATAAAAATTTATTTGTCATTTATAAGGAAGGACTCCAGAAAAAAACTGAGTCAGCAAGTGACACCAAACTCTCTATCTGGAATATGGTATCAAGGTGGAGAACAGGTCTTTCCTTAGATTATGCTTGCTGAACAGAATTTACCTATGGAGGGTATTTGTGTTGTTTGTAGGAAGATGGAAGTTAGGATCCTTGTTAATCCTTTTTGTTAAAACAAAGTTAATATAAAACCTCACTGGCAAGTTTTTCCAAACCTATTTTCTTTTGCTAAGCTAAAAGAGACATTGGAAAAGACCCAGGGACCCGGTGGAAGTTGTGAACTAAGCAGAGTGTTTCTTTAGGTTCTTCCACCTCCCCATTGAACCTTCCTATACTTGATCCCTATCTGATTGACCCTTCTATGCTCACTTTCCTCCATCCTCCCTATAGTTAAAATCTGCTCTCAGAAAGGGTCTTACGTCATCATCTGTTCCTAGTTTGAGTTTCATTTGAAAACTGTTAGGTCTTAAATCAAGCTGGAATGAAATGTTTTGTTTCTTACTGAAGGAATTTAAAGTATCTCAAAAAATGTCTGAGAGTTAGGGAACATTCTCAGGACCCCCGAAGTTACATTCCATGAATAGTTAATCTTTATTTATTTAAATAAAGTCTTATCCTTAAAATAATAAACTCACAAGTCCTCTAATAAAGAAGAAAAAAGGTATTTCTCTGAGTATTCATTCCCTCTGAAACTTTCTCAGAATGCATCCTTTATACACTAACTTACTGAAAGAGTAAACTTATCAGAGAATATCAATTAGAAAGAGCAGAAATTGTAGATATGGCCAAAAATTCATGATACAATGAAAGAAGGACACCAAGTGATAGTGATAGCAACTTTTCACTTCTGAAAAATCACCTCTGTTACAAACCTTAACTGCCCTTACACCCACAGATTATTGACTCAGTATTTATCAAGTATCATAAGAAATTTCTTTCCTGAAAATTAAATTAGGACTCTGAAAGTAGTCCTACATTATTTTTAGGATAAAATTAATTCTAAAGGCAAAATGTTGAAGACAAGCAAAGACAAATAGAATTTTCTAAAAGTTTTCTATAATTTTTTTCTTTAATAATTTGTTCCTTTATCAAATAAGCAATATGTACCCATTGGCTAGAAATTAGAAATACAAAAAATCACCTCCAATCTCACCATCCAGGAATAACTTCTGTTGACACTTTGGTATAACAAAAATCTAAAACATATTAAAGCACTCTGGAAATTCCAATGTGTAAACATTATGTATGAATAGTTAACTAACTCCTTATTGTTGGACATTTTAGTTGTATGAAATTTTTCTATTGTTTATGTGAGAAACCTATGAATATTCCTAAATAGGAAATTTTCCCTTCATTACCTATGCTTGGATATCAGAATGCAGCAATTCTTCACCTAACTGAAATCCACTTGCCAATAACCTCAAATATCTGAAAATACATGTAAATTTGAATAATAAGCCAAATACATACTAAACACAGATTATTAGATCATGCAAGAAATCCTTAGTCCTTTGCTCAGAATTATGGATTTTTTGGAATGTATATTCTAGTTTCTTAAATGCTGCCAGTGTACAGAATACCAGAATTGGAATGGCATTTTAAAACAGGAATTTAATAACATACAAATTTACGGTTCTAAACCCATAAAAATGTTCAAACAAAGGCACCCAGTGATATATACATTAAGTCAAGGATGGTCAGTGGATACAGAACACCTCTGTCATTTGGGAAGTCACGTGCTGGCATCTGCTGGTCCCTTGTTCCTAGGCTCTGTTGCTTTCAGACTTTGTTCAGGTGGGGGTCCCTCACTTTGCTTCTCTGGGGCTGGCCTTCATCTCTTGGATTCCCTTGGCTTTCTCCAGGTTCTGGCTTGCTTAATATCTCATGGTGTAGTCTGCTGGGCTCATGTAAGACTCTCCAAACATCCGTGTCATCCAATTGTCGGCACCTCTGTCAGCTCTCTCTCTGTTGGCTCTTGCCATTTCTGTCATTTCTGAGGTTTCTCCAAGATGTTTCCCCTTTTAAAGACTCTAGTAAACTAACCAAACCCACCTGGAATGGGCGGAGTCACATCTCCATTGAATCAAAAGATCATACCCACAATTGAGCATGTCACATCTCTGTGGTGATAATCTAATCAAAAGTTTCCATCCAACCTGCAGTGTTGAATCAGGATTAAAAGAAATGGCTTTTTAGTCAGGATGGCATTGTTGATCCCACAGGGTCAGGGCCAGGCTCATCCCTGGGGGTCATCTCCCATGCTGCTAAGGAAACACCCCCCCACCACCGGATATCATGTCCCATGTAGAGGGGAGAGCAATGGTTTCACTCCCAGAGTTGGGCTTAGAGAGAGAGAGAGGCCATATATGAGCAACAAAAGAGGTCCTCCGGTGATAACTCTTAGGCATACCTATAGGTAGGCTTAGCTTCTCCACTATATTAATAAGCTCCACAAGAGCAAGCCTCAAGATCAAGGGCTTGGCCTATTGATCTGGGTGTTCCTAATGCTTGATACAGATCCGGGGTTTCCCCAGCAGTAGAGTTTAATAGTTCCATAATTTTTCTTCCATCCCTCAAGAGACTTTGCAATACTTTCTGATTATCTGCTTAATATACTCTGGGATGTATCCAGGCATTATATTAAACTATACAGGATTAAAGGCCCTCATTCTTACCCTAGGCTCCCTGTATTTGGATTGTTTAAATAATCTATCCAGATGGGTCAAGTTAGATTATATGCTACAGAAAATTTAGGTAATGGACAAAATAAACCTTCAAAGAGTAGATGAGGTTCTAAAATATAGACAATGTCTTCCTTACTCCTGTATTCTGAACCTTAATCCCAACCTGAATGGCTTCATTCCTATCTCCAAACACCAGGCTATCCATATATAAAACAGCCTCACAAAATCCAGAAATAACAATTGCCACTCTGAACTAAATGTAGACACCATTCTTCTCTATGGTTTTATTCCTTTTTTAATCCTGGTAGGTAGACATTAATAATATTATCCTCATTTAATAAATAAAACAAGTTATGCTGAAAACAGATGAGTGTTTATGTTCTTAGGAAACAAGAATATACAGTACCCATAATTTAATAGTAGAATATGAAACCACAGTATGTACAGTGTATATACACAGTAAAATGACATATATACAGTTTAGAGATTAATGATATGAATTATCAAAAAGATTTAAGAAAAAAGGATGTTATGAAATAGATTTAAACATTTCAATTTAAATAATTTTAAAAGTTCAGAATTTAAATAAACTTCAGTTTTCTAAAAACTGCTATTGACTGTAAATATTGACAATAAATATGCTATCAGAACAGTAGCCACTAGCTTACATGTACCATGGAGCATTTGAAAGGTAGGTCCTGTGAGAGAGATGAGTTTTTAATTTTATTTCATTTTAATTAATATAATTTAAATTTTAAAATTGAAGCAGTATACAATGTTTTTCCATTTAACACAATTTCACTGTTTTTATAGGACTAAATTTCACTTTAATCTTTTTCTAGCATAAGATACAATTCCATTGTAGTTCACATTCATGGGAACATACATTGTTTCACGTAGTACACAAACACACATCAATGATCTGGTTGGTGCCAAACTTTGAGAAAAACTTGAAGAATATATCACATTTTGATAAATTTAGGATTACCTTATAATTTATGCAATACTTCTTGCAATTTAATAGTACTGATTTGACACAAGAGTTAGTGAGTTTACTTAATTTTTTCAAAGATGTGCTTTTGATGGTGATATACTTTTGCTTCAAAGTCAAATGAATTCCAAAAAGAGTAACCAATACTGTCAATGTGAATGTGAATTTTAAAGGAAAATTATTTCTAGGTACTCAATTCAATCATGTGAAAACGTTTAAATGTATTTGGAACAATTTGGGTGGGCAAATTTACATTTTCAATTATAAAATTTATGAAATATAAATATAGATCATGTATTTCAAATGAAAATAAATAGACTGAATAGAGATGTGATAGAAGTGTAAAAGTACATGAGTACCAAAGACATAACCAAAAAAAGAGTGTAAAAATCTCATTAATAATTTTATATTATTAAATGTTAGATATTAAAATTATAACATTTTAGTATAGCATGCTAAATAAGTTATATTCTTAAATTTGTTTTCATCTCTTTTTTTCCTTTTTTTATTGTGGCTACTAGAAAGTTTAAAATTATATATTTGACTCTCATTATATTTCTGTTGGATGGGTCTGGTCTATAATCATTCATTCTTCCTTACCTCCAACTATAAGGTGTTTTAGAACCTGTCTTTAAGTCTTCTTAGAATATTTTAATTCAAGTAATTTTTTTCTTTATAAAAAATCATGTTTAATATAGAAAATTTAGAAAAATATAGAAAAGCAAACACATAAATAAATGAATAAATTAAAGGAAAGAAAAGAAAGTTTAAATTACCCATAAAATAGTTCAAAAGTACTGTTAAAGTTTTGATGTGTTTCCTTCTGGTCTTTTTCCTAAGTCAGTCTTGCTCTCTCACTCTCACTCTTTCTCTAGCTAGCTAGCTTTACATCTCTAAGAATAAAAACAGAATATCTCATTTTTCCAAAATATGTTTGAGTCAGTGAAAAAAAATGGAAAGAAAGAAAACATTAGAGAAGCTGTGCCTTTTTGGGGTTTAGTGACTAATAGTAAGAGATATTAAATTCTTCTTTCTCTGGAGTTGGCTAAGAGTTTTATTTCACTGGGTTTTGTCTCTAGATGCCCAGAAATAACATATTTGAGAAAGTTGTGAGATGTTGTTCTACTTAAGTCCTTTGTAAATTCTTTAAAGGGAAGATGCTTAAAGTTAAATAATTTAAACAAACTTGTGGGATATTACCTCCTTTGAAGATAGTGTCTTTAAATTGAGTAAATCATAAAAACATGTGCAAATGTCATGTATTTCAAGTAATCCTTTATCAGCATGTAGTCTTTCTCATCATCATATTGTCAGCTATTGATAGAATATGAATGAAATTCTGTATATAGGGCACTAGCTTATGCCCCTTTGAAATCTCTCCCTTTCATTCATTCAACAAACACTATAAACTAGCTATTGAAATAAAGTAGTTTCATGCAGCTCTTTTAGTTACTTTGTAAATAGATAAAAACTCAATATGAAGTGTGTGTAATATCAAAGAGAAATTTCATAATACATTTCTGCTTATTTTTGTAAAAGCTGGATTAGAAGATGAACTTTAGGGTGACTTGCTCAATGTGTGATTTATATAAATCCATCCTTGATGTGACATGAAAAATAAAAGTTTGGGGTTTGCATGAATTGACAATAAGATCAATTTAAATTCAATCTCCCCATGTCAATTTCAATTGGAAAATCACACACCTAAAATAAAGATTCATTAAGTAACAAAGCAGATCCCCTAACACTCAATCCTATAATAGAGCCTGTGCCACATGATCCATCAGAACATGCATTGCTAGTTGACAGCAGTGGTAAATGCTCAAAACTGCCTGAAACATCACTTACAGATAGATCGTTCACCATATGAAAATTATCAACCATATGTTTCAGTTTGCTAAAGCTGCCAAAATGCAAATACCAGAAATGGATAGGCTTTTTCAATAGGGCTTTATTAGATTACAAATTTAAAATTCTAAGGTCATGAAAATGTCCATTTAAGGCATCAAGAGGAAGCTACCTTCTCTGAGGAAGAGCTGCTGGCTTCCAGAATTCCTGTCATATGAGAAGGCACATGGTACATCTGCTGGCTCTTCTCTCCTAGATTCTGGTTTTAAAGGTTTCTCCCTCACTTTCTGTGTATCCGTTCTTTTGCTCAGGGCATTACTCTTTAAGCTCTCTGGGCTTTTACTGTCTTTTATCCTCTTTACAAAGCACTCCAGTGAAGAATTAAGACCCACCTTGAATGGACTGGCTCACATCTCAATTGAAATAGCCTCACCAAAAAGTCTCACCTGCCATAAGTCTGCCCCCATAAGAATGGATTAAAAGAGCATGCTCTTTTCTGGGGTATGTAACAGATTTAAACCAGCACATCTTCCAAATATATTTTCCCACTGCTTTTCTTCCATTCCATTTATAAAAGTAACATATCCCTTAAGTAGATGAGCTTTCAGATTTAACATATATTTCAGCAAGAAAAAATGCATTCTTTCTCTATACGTTTTTCTGTGGGCTGATTCAGAGTCACGAATTTCTCAAAGATCTTAACTTGTCCAAGGAAAGTTATTTGACCTGAATTAAAGCATTAAAGTGTACATTTTTCTCATGCCTTTGGTAATATATGCAACATAATTGCAAGCTAACAATAACATAACTCTGGCTCTTATATAATATTGTGGTAGATCTGTAAAGAGTAAGAAATAGAACAGTTTTTCTTTAAGTGCTTTGTTTTGTTGTTTAAACATAACTAATTTTCATGTGTTTTACCCGAGTAATCCTTGGTGCGGAAGATACTAATTTTTCAATATTTTGAATTAAATGTTTGTTTTCCTGTCCTTTTCCCTACATTTGTTGCTTGGCTTGTTGCATTAACAAAAAGTGATAAAGTTTAATTACTTTTATGAAAGTGAATTTAAAAGAATTATTATTTTACACAAGTTCTAATGGCAATGTCATTTTAGAATGAACAACAAAAGCACATCAAGTGAGTCATAGTATTTCAGCATGCAAAGTAATAGAAAGGAATTCTTATTGAATAGAACAGCATTAGCCTTTCATGTTACAGAAAATTGATTACCCTTTCCTGATTTGTTTATTTTCTTCATGCTCTATGGGACCATTACAATGCTTTTGTATAATTCTCTAACGTGTTATTTCCCACTAGCAACACTACAGCAATTACTTTCTTAGATGGCACATCAGTGTACCTTAAAAATAACCAAATAATGGAATCAATATCATTTAAACTCCGTAGGCTTTTCATCTAAAGAAAAGTGTCATGCATTAAACTTCAAAAACACAGGAGAAGAAGTTTCCTCTCTTGATCTGTGTATGTGAAATATTACAGAGATTGGGGGAGAGGGGAAGAGAGAGAAAGGAATTTAGACAATTTAGTGTTGTCTGTTAATATTTTTTTCTTTCTCTCTTATCTAATCCATAGATTTGCCTTATTTGATAATGAAAATTTACAGCAAAATTGGGATTGCCACTACCCCATAGTTTTAGGAAAGGTATAAAGATATCTTTCAGTGCTTGACATACAGAGTTAAATAGTGCATATTGGATAAATATGGAGGAATTGAGGAAGTTAATCTCTGGAGTCAGACAGGAATTGATAAAAAATTTAGTTCATATATTTACAAGTTGTGTAACCTTGGACAAGATCTTTTTTTATAAAAATGTCATAAGATTTTTGTAAAGATTAAGGGAGAAAATGCATTTAAAGAACTTAGCTACTCATCTCTAGCCTTCTAGCTCTGATAGGATGTGTTCTCAGAATTGTCAGAACCTCTTACGTGAAATATCCCAATTTTTATATGTTGGCAACCATTTCAAAATTTCAAAGACTCTAAGAAAGAAAACAAAATATGTCTGTAGTTTGAATTTGATTAAATTAATACTTTAAGGATTCTGGCCATGGGTTTTGATATAACAGAATTGTCTTCAGAGTGAGTAGCCAACAATTTCTCCTTCCTGGCTTTTAAGTCTTCCCTAGGGGTAATGCAAACCTAGATTTTAGGAACAAAAAAGCCCTGCTGCATTCCTGGACAGGATACAGGAGCACTAATTATAGATGATAAAGGGGTTGTGACTAGTAAGTACATTTAATTCCTTTCCAAGTCATCCACAGCAAACAGAAACAACACATAAGTAAATTTCTCAATAGATGATCCTGCTACATTAGATTTGCATTATATCTACCAGATACAGAATTTTCTAAATGTAAGGAATTAGGGATATATTTAAGAAAACTTATTATCTTAAAGTCATAATCATCAATATTGAAGTTCAAATTTTTCAGGTGTTGAAGCTGTTTTTTCAGATGATAAACTGTCTCAGGGAAGTATTCAAGTAAGGTCACAAGAAACTGAAGGAAATTTTAGACCAAAGAGGACACTGTCACCTTATGTCAGTTTATAATTCTTACCTGGTCTTCCAGTGATTTTATGTTGAATGATATATTTTTTTAATTTCAGTCCTTTTTACTGGGGATGGAAATAATTATGTTTACAGTCTAAAGCAAGGATTGATAAACATTTCAGTAAAGGACCAGATAGTAAATATTTTAGCAAATATTTTATGCTTTGCAAGCCGTGTGGACTCTGTTGTGTCTACTCTAATCTGCTGTTTGTAGCAATGACAATATGTAAACAAGTAGACTTGGCTCTTGTTTGGGTTTGTTAAATCTGAAAAATGCAATATACCAGAAATGGGTTGGCTTTTGCAATGGGGGTTTATTATCTTACAAGTTTACACTTCTAAGGCTGAAAAATGTCCAAATTAAATCATCAACAAGATGATACCTCCTCTGAAGACTTTCTACTGGCAAGCTTGGACTCTTTCAGATAGGAAGACACATGGCGATGTCTGCTGATCCTTCTCTCCTGGGTTTGTGCTTCAGCTTCTAGCCTCAGTGGCTTTCTCTCAGTTTCTCTTGGGCTTTTTCTGTGAGCTTCTCTTAATTCCATCTCTTAGCTTCGGTATGTGTTTTATCCTCTTATAAAGGATTCCAGTAAGAGGATTAAGACCCACCTTGAATTAGGTGGTCACGTCTCATTTGAAATAACCTAATCAAAAGGTCCCACCTTTAACAGGTCTACATCCACAAGAATGGATTTAAAAAAATGACCCTTTCTGGGGTATTTACAGCCTCCAAACTACCACAGCTCTCTCCCAATTAGACTATATTAACTGAAATTTGAATTTCACATAATTTTTATAGCCAAAAAAATATTGTTTTGATTTTTCTCAAACATTTAAAAATGTAATAAATATTCTCAATTTGTGAGGGCAGGCAAAAATGGTGGTGGTCAGATTTAGCCCACAAACCATATTTGTTGACCCATGATTTAGAGTATATCATTCCTAGTATCGAGATCTCTGGAAGACCAAATTATATCGAAATATTTAAGAATTATTAAGAAATGGCTTAATAAGCAGAGAATCGGAACATAGAAAAGTCAATTATTTGGAGGATATTATTCAATATCATTTGCTTAAGACAAGGCATATCCTGGGCAATTATCCACAGCCTACCAAAAAAAAGTATATCAAATGGAAACTGCTAAGTAAATACTTCATTGTACTTTTATAAGGTTTCATCCTTTTACAACTCCATGGAGAACTTAAATTTCCAGTGAAGATAGACAATGCTCCTAATGGTTTTGCCTGCTCCAACTTGGTCAGTTGTCTGTGAAGATGATTATTGCTGACCATCTTATCTCCTTTAGTGTACCATAACACACTAAAGGCAGATAAGAGATAGAAATTCTAAGACCAGTCCTTATAATATTGACAACACCAGGATGGATACATTAGTTGAAATATTTTTGTAGGTGTTATCTTTAAAATACATTTCAAGGAAAACTTGGAATAATTTATTAAGTGTCCAAGTGTTTTTCTTTTATTCAATTTCTTACTTTCTTATAGGAATTTAAAAACCACATAATAGATACATTTGGTACAATTATTAGAGGTTGTTTATATTGCAGACATTAAAAAACCATTTACCATGCAATCTTTTGATATATACAACTCTATCTTATGTGCTACACAAGATGTTCCCTTTTGTAAAAGTCATGAGTTCAGTATAAATAAGCCTCAGGGAGGGATATGAAAGGAATTCAGATTATCTAACAGAATAATGAATGATACCTTAGTCATTTGGATTGTTTTCTTTCACAGATTCCCTATATTATGTTTGTCCGTGAAAATAAATAAAACTAAGACAAAAGATCTTTAGCAAATGTCTCCTTGTCTAACAATGTCAAGGGGAAAGACTCAGCATTGCATACTTAAAGTTATTTAATGTCTTCAGAGATAGATAAACTATAGAGTTAAGCTCTCCTTCTAACTTTGAAAACAGTGATGGATGTCTGTTTTATTTCAGAAAACAATAATCCTACATGCTCCTTAGAACTGTGCTAAGTTAATAGTGTGGCTTAACTAACTTTAAATTCTACCAAAATCCTGAGATAAAAACATGATTAAATATTTTTAAAGCATGAGAATTTTAGGAAAGGTCAATTTTTGTGTTAGTTGTTAAACTTATCAGCCATTTCACTAAAATCCAAGACGAGTTCTTTGGCTTATTAATTATATATTTATAACTATGTGTTCTTTTGTTATCTTACTTTGTGATAAATTTTGTAAGATTTCATGTCTAAGAGCTAAGATACCCAGAAGAAGTTATTATTGCATTTTGTTTTTGTTGTGCTGGTGGTTGTTATTGTTGTCTGTGTTTTTGTGTGTGTGTTGCAATCACAAACACTAGTTTAGACAGTCAATCTAAAGTGAAGAAATGGCATCCCAAAAAAGACAATTTTTAATAAGTAAACAAAGTGGTGCAATTCTCCACATACTCTAAAAGTTTCCATCCAAATTGTCATTGATCCTTAGACTAATCAGCAATTAACAGGTAGATATTTTTAGCAGTATTACCTAGTCCAAGTTTAAACCCTTTAACTACAAGGAATTCTTAAGAAGTTTGCCAAATGCTTGACCGAAAAATAGATAATCTATGTCATGGACTCCCAGTGATATAGCATTCTAGTTATCACTTTAAAAATAGGTTCCCTTGTTATGTTCATATTCGTTTTTAATACTTAGACATGTCTTTTAAGTAAAATTTTCTAGAACACCACTGTGAGATCTGAAACCAGTTTTTTTGTATCTAGCACTTATTATATTCTCCCACCACATGAAAACACACACTTTTTTGGACAATTGAGTGAAATTGAAGCTAAGTCACATGATAAAAAATGATAATGAATCTACTTCTTGACTATCTAGACTTAAAAGTGAGAAAAACTCCACCTGCAAGTGTACTTTAGGAATATTAAGTCAATGTAAGTTAGGAAAATGGGACAAGAAATCAAGAGGAAGGATTTAGTGCTGACGCTGAGAACTTTTAATGAATCTTTAAAAATCATTGCAAAATGGAACTAACAAGACCTGTCAAACTGATTGAGTTATTTTTAAAGATGTTAATGCATTAAGAAATTCTTTGAACTGATAAATTATTCTAAAATTTTAGTCGATTTATATTAAAGAAATTCTCATCAAATTTACTTACATGCTATTCTATTTTACTCAAATTTCTATTTCGCTTTCAGTTATAATTAGAGTTCAATACTTTCAAGATGAATTTGATATAGGGACAGGATCAGGGCCATAGGACAAAGAGAATGACTGTCTTCTTTGTCCAAAAGAAGAAAATTTTTTTTTGGAAAAATCTAGATTTCTTTTCCCATGCTCCATAATCCTCAGTGTGTGTATGTTTATAATGTGTTCATGATCATTGTATTGAGGAGATTCATTGAGAAATTCTAGCCTAAGCATCTACTTAACTCCCTCTATTCTCTACCATGCTGGAATATACCCCCAGGAAAAGGTATCGGATAGAGGCCATGAGGTATTATGAATCACTTTGCTCACAAACCATAATATACCAACTCAATCACAGCAAGCAGAAAACAAGTAATTTGGTTGAGAGCCACACATTGTATTTCCTGGTCACCTGGCTGGCTAATACAAATATTTGTTTAAAATAAAACTTAGATTGTCTTACCCAAAGCAAAACATTTGATAATCTAACATATACTCCCAAACTCATGAACGTTAGAACATAAGACAGTGACAGTTTACTAGTACACACTGCTAGTAAACTGAAATTCAACCAGGACAATAGTACCAAAAAAGTTATTGATGTTGTATTTAGAGGCTTACACATATAACACTGATTTTTGCACTCACCACTCATTTGTGGATGAGAAATGATCTGCGTATGTATAAAATGTTAAACTAATACTAAATGTAATACTAAAAACATATTTTTAAAGAAAATATACATTAAAGACTGAAGACTATAGTATCAAAAGTAGGCCTCAGAACTTTATAAATACTTCAATACATTTCAACAGTCCTTAATAAAGTCTTTAATAATCATAAGTCATACTTGTTTCTGAGATTACTCAATATGTAATAAAAATAACAGTCACCAATTAGTCTCTTCCCATTGATAAATATGTCAAATCTCCTCTGATCCATGTTAAAATCTATAATGATTCCTAAATCTTTTGCAAAGGTGACCTACTCTTATAGGCTGCTTGTTTTTCCAATTATCTGTCATTTCTATTCAAAAGAAAAAAGTCTCTTAACACCTTTTTACTACCCAGAAAGAAAATGACTTGTACATAGTAGCATCAGTTCTTTCTTAACTACTCACTAATGAGGCAAAGAAGACTAGAACAGTTCAGAGAGGGTGAAAATGTAGATATTGTTCCCCAGTAACATTGAATCCAGTCATGAAACAATACACATAAAAATTCCCTCTCCCCAAATCCAGACAGGATTACCCAGGGCCGCAAATTAGAAGCAAATGGTTTTCAGTTTCACAAATGTAAAAAGTGAATGAAAGAAGAATGCATCTATTGGAGGAATGTTGTTTTATAGCTTAGTATAATCAAGTTTGACCTTTCACAGAAAATACGCATTGGGTGGTTTGCAATGGTAGCTTAATTATGACCCATTTGTTCTACTTGCAGACTGGGTGACCAGATACCTGGTCTAAGATAGACCCATTTTCCTTGTGTAAGTGCTCAAGTCATTCAAAATATGTACTACATCCTTGGATACATGATCAGAAACTAAAGTTATTTTTCAACATTATTTCCTATATGTTATTACTGTTCCTCCAATGTAAATATCTTAAAAGTGAAATCTATGTCTTATATTTCTGTATTGCTAGTCTATAACTGTCCCAAGCACATGGAAGGTATGTACTAAATATTTTCTGATTGAATGCTTGTTGATTGCTAGAAGTAAACTCCAAAAGGCTGAGAAAAAACTGGAATCCTGCCAAAAGCTTAATAATATGGAATCATCTTTTATAAATATTAGTAAGACTGGCAAAGATAACAGTTCCGTTTGTTACCTACCACTAATGTACAGATAATACTGAGGTCTGAAAGAGTACCCAAATTCTTCAAGTCCTAATTTATAAACTGAGAACTTGATTAAAGAAATTTCATTTTGACTATATTTTCTTTTCAAAATTATAAGTCAGTAATATTTTAGGAAAACACAAATTGCCAATATATATGTTTGTGGATCATGGATACTTAAATAATAAAAGCTAATGGAGGGTGGGCCATAGTGGCTCAGCAGGCAGAGCTCTCGCCTGCGAGGCAGGAGACCAGGTTCAATTCCTGGTGCTTGCCCATGTTCAAAAAAAAAAAACATAGAAAATGTAGTACATCAGGCATAATTGCCAAGTTTTTTATTTCAAACTGTATATCTGACATCCCTAATAGGGATGCCATTAATTTAAACATTTAAATGATGACAATTATTACTTACTGTAGTGTAAACATAAATTTTTATGATGTCCATTAAAGCAATGGAATGATTCTATTTTTTAAAGGATCTCCCTCTCTTTCTCTCTTTTAATTTCAGAAATAAAAGAGAGTTTTCTTTGCTCCAAGTAAAGGCAAAGTCTAATTAAATGCAGATAACATCTAGGGATTTCCATTTGTTTCTCAAATTTATATAGATAATTCTCTTCCTTTTTTTTACTGATTCATGTAGAGCAAATTAACATAAATATATGTAGAGAGGCAAATGTTTCTGATTTATTAGTAATTTTCTAATTGTTGATAATAAATTTTATATTTATTAATAATATCCTGATTTAGTAGTAATTTTCTAATTGTTGATAATAAATTTTACATTATTTAGTAACTGGAATGCTTTGCACTGACTTTTTCATCCTCTTTATATATTTTCTCATATTGATAGGTAAAATATCTTAACTCTTTTGCATAAAATTCCATCTAAATTAACAGTCAATATATTTCAAGATTATACTGCCAAATAAAAGGTTATCCTTTTCTATAGTAAAGAGAAAATAGCATTTATCTACACATTAGCAAAGCAATCATTTGAAAACTTAAAAACATTTTTACTTAATATTTTTTTAAAAATTATTTCTATATATAAATTTGCTCTGTTTAAAATACTAATTTAAATACGGGATAGGTTCTCATTACTTAGTATAGTTTCAGGTGGTTCCTTTCAATGGCAATCATTTAGCTAGATGAAAATGAAATTTATTTACTGGCTTTGTTGCAAAACAAACATTGGAGGGAAAATACGTTTTGAGCCCAGTTCTCTTCCTGACTATGTAATAGGTTTTCACTTAGATTATCTCACTTAAACCTCATGATGATCATATACTACAATATTGAAATAATTATCCACATTTTGCAGATAGGAAACTGATATCCATAGAGGTCAGGTAATTTCCTTAAAGGAATTTTTATTCTTGCCATTGCTGTTTTTGTTATTGTTATATATACTAATTCATTCCAACAAACCTAATATATCTCCTAAGGACATATAAATACGTTAAGCTAAAATATATTTAGAGTGAGTTTGAGGTATAGGAAAACTAAGTGAAGTTATATATACAGAAATAGGTCACAACTTTATTTAACCTTCTAACAGGCAAGATTTTAAAAATAGTCATTTATGTGACAAATATTATCCAAAAGTTAAAACAAGCAGTTGCGTGAGAAGGATTCACCTATTCAGAAACTAAAGAGAACACTGTCACTTGGAGCATTTCATAAAACCATATTTTATTATGCTCTCATCATGCAGTATACTGTCCTAGGACAGAATGGACAGTTCATCGGCAACCCACTGGTTGCTGGAGAAAGGAGAGACTTTGCCTTTCAGGAGAACCTTATATAGCCATTGAAACTAATTCCTTTGAAGAATATTTATTGCATTCATAAAGGTCACAATACAATATTAAATGTAAGAATAAATAATAAAATATGTGTGTGTACTATACATACACACATCTAAATACTAATACATTCTTCATATTTGAGTTTTTCTATCAACTCCTTACCAGATCTAACATAAGTGCTTCTAATCTGTTCCTATTAGGGACAGAAGTAATATCATTAGGTAAGAAGTAATTGCCGCATCCCTCCCCAACTCCCAACCATCAAGTGACAAGTGACACTTTAATATTATTCTAAAATATCAAAATATATTAAAGTAAGTACCCTAACAAGTTCTCTTTCAGGAATATGTCCTCTGCACTTTTTTATTTCACTGACAGAATAGTTGGTAATTAACCGAGGATCATATTTCTAAATTCTAAATTTCCATGCCATGGGAACTTGAAATGCACAGTAGCTCACTCCTTCTTAAGGTAATGCATATATGCAGTGATAAAAATAGAAATTGAAGTGTTACAGGGAACTGTTCATTGTTGTTTGCCTGACAGACCAACTAGCCGCAGGCCAAAATAAGTCATTTTGGGCCACCAGGCTAACGATTTCCAGTTCCCAAATCTCTAGTAAAAATAATGATAATACATTCCAGAAAATAGAAAATACTACCTTCATAAACCTTTCAGAATCTTGCAAAGATATAAACCAACCTCTTTGTTAGTGCTATAAAATTTAACAGCACTTCTACTTATAATTGGATGATTTATTCAAGACTACTATGCTATGTCCTTATCAACTTAACTTTCATAGCTTTGCCACAGCTCATTAGACAGAGAAAATAAAAGATAGGAAATGCAAATTAAATAGTTTCAATGCTGGCCCTTTAGGCAAGATAGACATTTATGCCCCTAGAATCCAAAGGTCAGTAGGGGTTCTTTCTTAGTTGGCTTCCATTCTCCAATATATATAATAGTTCCAACTATCCTTGAAAATTTTTCTTAAATAAACATTATGGGACATTTCTTAATTACATATTCAGGGTCAAAGAGTTAGAAAACACACACAAAGAAAAACACAAATAAAATAGCTATTATTAGTAACATTTGATGTGTCTTTTTTCTATGCAGATAAAACATACATACATATTTTAATTTATTTCATATAATACCTACAGCTTTTCAGCATTATTTCAACTCTGGCAATATATTCTGTAGTATAAATTTTTATAGCTAAATATTACCTCATAATTTAGCTGTATTGTCATTTATTTAAATAGTTTTTAGGGTATTCTTATTTGTTTTTGATATTAAACATAAAGCTGCAGTAGGCATACTTGTCAATATATCTTTGCACATATTTGAGTTTTCTTGTAGGTTCCAAGAAATGTAACATTTTAGTCAAAAGATAAAACATTTTAAATTTTATTGCCAAAGCACTATTGTATATAGTTCTACTAATTTCTGCTCCTTTAGCATTGTGAAAGTGCCTATTTTCAAGAAGTGTACATACAATAGATTTGTACTTTTTACCTTTGCCAATTTCATTTGTAAAAATGACATCTCATAATGCCATTTTCAGAGAATGAAATCTGAAAGAATCCATCTCCACTACAAGAAACACTAGCTAAATGTAGTTCTATATGCTCAAGGAAAATAGTATTAAATAGAAAACTGGTTTCATAGGAAGGAATGAAGAACACTAAAAAAAGTAAATAGTTAAGTAATATCTGGCACCATTGAAATGATTATTCTTATATTTACACATATATTTAAGTCTCCTCAAAGAGAACAAGCTTTTTAAAGTACAAATATAGCAAAAACTCATAGATTTCATAGAATATTTACAAGTAAAATTTATGAAAACAATAACAAACCATGAGAAATAGCAATTGGAAATAAACTTTTATAAATTTCTTAAATTGATCATGAGAAGTAATAAGTATTTTTAGTGTGGACAGTTAAATTACACATGCATATTTTATTATCTGAAGAAATACAAAAAAATGCACAATGAGGTATAACTAAAATACCCCAAGATGAGGTAAAACTAAAACTAAAAATATAATTAATTCTCCCAAAAAAGAGACCAAAAAGGAAAGAAAAGAGGAACAAGGAACAGAGAGAACTAAATAGAAACAAAATTCCACAAAGTTGGTCTTAAATCCAAGCATGTCCAAATTACATTAAAATTTTAAAAGCTAAACACTTTTTTTTAAACACAGAAACTGAGAGGTTAGATTTAAAGAGCAAGACTTAGCTGTGGTTGTGTACAAAAAATACACTCTAGACATAAAATCTGAATTGCTTAAAAGTTAAGGTGTGTTTTAAAAGATTTAGCATGCAAGTATTAAGCATATAAACCCTGGTATAGCTATATTAATACCAGCCAAAATAGATGTGAGTATGAATAATAATATCAAGAAATTAGAAAATGTTTCCAATTGTGTTACAGTAAAAACACAACAAATTAAAATTTGTGGGATGCAGCTAATCTTAGTCCTTAAAGAAAATGTATAGATTTAAATGCTATATTAGTAAAATAGAAAGGTATAGAAGCAATAACTTCTATTTCCAGGTTTATAATATAGAAAAGGGACAAACAGAACCTAAAGTAAGCAGATGAAACAAAATAATGCAATAAAAATTATAGCAGAAAGCAAAGAAATAGAAAACAGAAAAGCAATGAAATAAGTCAACAAAACCTAAAGTTAGCTCTTCGAAAAGGCTAATGAAAACTAATAAACCCCTAGCATGACTGTTCAAGGAAAAAAGAAACAAGACATGTTACCAACATCAGAAATGAAAAAGGGTACAGCACTAGAGAAACCACTGTTAATAAAAGTATAATAATGGAATGTCATAAGCAACTTTATGCCAATATTTTAACAACTTAGAATAAATGGAAAAAAAACTTGAAAAATAAAAACTGCCAAAATTGACACAAGATGAAATAAAAAGTCTAAAAGGCCCTGTGAAAATTAAACTTATTTATTAATTGGTCAAACACACAAACAACTTTAGACCCAGATGGCATCACCAGTGATTTCCAGTAAATATTTAAACAAAAACCACTACCAACCCTATACAAACTCTTTCAGAAAACAACTTATTTCCTGAAGCTAATAATACTCATTAAACCAGACAATAACATTACAAGAAAATAAAATTAGAGACCAAATCTTTGAGGAAAATATATTTAAAAATCCTTTAAACTTATTAGTAAATCGAATCCAACAATGTTTAAAGATTAGGTACCATGATCAGGTGGATTATATCCCAGGAATTCAAAGTTAGTTTAATACATGAAAATCTGTCAATGTAATTCACCACTTTAAGAGTTTAAGGTTAAAAATATAAAAACATATATGGGGGTGTGAGGGTAGTTCAGTGGTAGAATTCTCGCCTGCCACGTGGGAGACCTAGGTTTGATTCCTGGCCTAAACACTTCCCGAACCAGCAAAACAAAGAAACCAACAAAAACAAACAAACAAAATTCAACAAATGGTGCTGCAGTAATGGGATACTCACATGGATAAAAAAGAATGAAACGTGACCCCACCATAGAGCATAAAAAATAAAAAATAAAATAAAAAATAAAGGCATATAATTTCAATAGTCGGAGAAAAAATAATTGACAAAAAAACACATTTCTGAAAAAAGTAAGCTAAGAAGAGAAGAAAATCCCTCAATCTGATGGTAAGAATGATCTAGAAAAAATTGCAACTAATATCATACTTCAGGAAATATTAAATATTTTACCTCTAAGATGAGATTAAAAGGAAGGTTGTCTGATCTAACTACATCTATTAAACATTGTACTGGAGTTCCTAGCCAGTTCAAAAGGCAAGGGAAAGAAAAAAGGCAAGAGAGGTGAAAGACAGAAGACTGCCATTATTAACAGTTGACAGCTATGTACACAGAAAATCTTAAGAAACATACCAAAGTGTAGGCAGGGGTATGGTGAACAATAGAGACTAATGTTGCAAGATCTGGGATAGACAAACCTCACTTGTATTTTTATTACACTAGCGATGAATATATAGAAAATAAAACTTTAAAATAAATTTTAAATAACATTCAAAAATATTTAGAGATATTTGTTTGAAATATATACAAAACATATTATTAAAACTACAAAACACTGCTGAGAGAATTCAAAGATACCTAAATAAATGGAGACATAAACCATGTGCATGGGTCAGAAGACAAAATATTAAGATTCCAATTCTCCCAAAATTGATTTATACATACATTATAATGGGAAACAAAATCCCAACATGTTTTTCCCAGAAATTGACAAGATAATTTAAATTTGTTTGAAATGCAAAGGACCAAGTATAGCTAAAATATCTTGAAAAAGAAGACCCAGGTTGGAAGATTTACCTTTGACTTCAGAATTTTCTATAAAGCTCCAATAATCAAGACAGTGGCAATGGTGTAAGAATAGACAAATAGATCAATGAAACAGAATAAAGTGTTCAGAAATAGACTCCACATATACAGTTAAATTATTTATTACAGAAAACTAAAGAAATTCACAGGGAAAGAAAAAAATCTCTTTAGTGGTGCTATAACAACTCAAATCCATGAGAAAAAAAGGAGCCAGTAAAATGGAAAGAAAATGGGATAATAGAAGTTTGTTAAGTAGTTAATTACTTAAAATATGTACTGGATTTTCTGTTATAAACACTACTATCAGCTTTTAAATTGGTAACATTGTGCGGCTTTTTCTCATTGCAATCAAATATTCACTTTCAACCTACATTAGCATTTTTATTTGGCATTATTTTTTTCCTTAAGAAACCTTTCCCAATCAAATACTACAGATTCCATAAACTGTAATCTTTCCCTATTTCCAAATGTGCTAGGAATCCTGTTTTGAACTTTGAAGTCCAGAATTGGTGCATTTGGTTTGGGATAAAGAGCTGGTAGGTTTGATTTTAAAATTATATTACTTTATTATTAAATTCTAGTTTATTTCCTAGTTAGGAAAGGCACAATGATGAAACATTTCTTTTTCATAAAATGTGTATATAGCAGAGTTTTATTAACCTCTATTTTCACCTTTTTAACTCTTAAAAGTATTCTTCTAGGGAAATAAACAGATAATTTCTTTAGGCAACAAAATTACTTTGGAATTTAATTCAGATATTTCTCCAAAAAAATGACAAAAAAATCGTATAGAAGATATCATCACTTGGACTATTTTATAAATAATCCTAGGAAAAAAAATCTGTGCCACTAAAGTAATGTAAATCAATATAAGAACTCTGAATAATCTGGGGAATTTTTTCCATTACAAATTTTACCTTATGTGAATATTGTCACCTTAGAAAAAAAAGATTTCTTCTACATTAAATCTCTTTTTGAAAAAAATCAAGACCTTAAACGTGATGTTCATTTGTATAATATCTCCTGCAAGATCTTCGGATGGGTAAAAATATATTTTAAGTAAAAGGCAACGTAGGTTTTGAAATGTGTTAAGTTGGATTTATTATCCAGGTTAAAATTCAGTGTCAGATGCTTGTTTGGAAAGAATGCTTAATGTTACAGGTAATCACTGCACTTATGAACAAAAAAATTCAGTGGAGAAACTGTTAGGGAGTTGAATATGTTTTTCTTCTGTTTAAAATACAACTTTCATTTATTTAAAAGAAAAAATAAAAAATTAAAACTTAAAAAATGATAAAAACCTGAAATTCTAATGTAAAATATAAAAGAGAAAAGGCTGTAGTCAATAATTGCATATATTTGCCCATATTGCATATATTTGTTCAAAAACTGGTTAGTGGGTGTTCTAGTTTGCTAGCTGCTGGAATGCAATATACCAGAAACAGAATGGCTTTTTAAAAGGGGGATTTAGTGAGTTGCAAGTTTACAGTTCTAAGGCTGAGAAAATGATCCAATTAAAACAAGTCTATAGAAATGTCCAATCAAAGGCATCCAGGGAAAGATACCTTGGTTCAAGAAGGCTGATGAAGTTCAGGGTTTCTCTCTCAAGTGAGAAGGCACGGCAAACACAGTCAGGGCTTCTCTCTTGGCTGGAAGGGCACATGGCGAACATGGAGTCATCTGCTAGCTTTCTCTCTTGGCTTCCGGTTTCATGCAGCTCCCCGGGAGGTGTTTTCCTTCTTCATCGCCAAAGGTCGTTGGCTCATGGACTCTCTGTTTCGTGGTGCTGCAACATTCTCTGCTCTCTTCGAATCTCCTTCATTCTCCAAAATTTTTCCTCTTTTATAGGACTCCAGAACTAATCAAGACCCACCCGAATGGGTGGAGACATGTCATCACCTAATCCAGCTTAACAACCACTCTTGATTAAATCACATCTCCAGGGAGATGATCTGATTACAGTGTCAAACATACAGTATTGAATAGGGATTATTCTGCCTTTACGAAATGGGATTTTGATTAAAACATGGCTTTCCTAGGGTCCATACATCCTTTCAAACCAGCACAGTGGGTATGTCAGTTCCTGCAAAGAGCCAACTGGCATTCAAATTAATAAATGAATGAGTGAATTGTTATAAACTATCTATCAAGCATGAGTATTTATACACTTATTCTACTCGTTACACCCTCCCTCAATTTTGACTTGCAAACAACATTATCCTCACCAGCTACAACTCCTTGCAGTGTTTTTAAAATTTAAGCAGCAAGATTGTGAGGGAAAAGGGAAACCTCTGTTCTTTCAATAATAAACCCAGAAAAGGTACTTTTAATTTTTTTCTTCATCTAACTTGGAGGATTCCAGGTGGGTCTTGATTAGTTTACTGGAATCCTACAATAGAGGAAATATCTTGGAGAAAAGAGGGGACTCAGAGAGAGCAGAGAAGAATGACAGAGCCATGAGAAAGCCACAACAGGGAAAGCCTTAGAACCATGAAGCAGAGGGTTCACCAGACAACGACTTATGGAGATGAAAAAGACACCTCCCATGAAACACAAAGCCAAGAGAGAAAGCTAGCAGACTTCACCACATGCCCTCCAGCTGAGAGAGAAACCCTGAACGTTATCAGCCTGCTTAAACTAAGGTACCTTTCCCTGGAAGCCTTAGATTGGACATCTCTATAGACTTGTTTTAACTGAGACATTTTCTCAGCCTTAGCACTGTAAACTAGCAACTTATTAAATTCCCTTTTTTAAAAGCCATTCCGTATCTGGTATATTATATTCTGGCAGTTAGCAAACTAAATCACCTATCTATAGGTAAGCTAAGTTTCTCTGCTACCTACATAAGCTTCACAAGAGCAAGCCCTAAGATCAAGGGCTTGGTTTATCGATTTGGGTGTCCCTAATGTTTGACATAGTATCAGGGGTTTTCCCAGTGGTAAAGTTTTATTCAATATTGGTTATAATTTTAAACACTAGATATACCCCAAGGGCCCTTCAGTGTGTCATTATATAAATTTTGATATAAACAATACAGTAAATTATGTGTACCCATTATAAAAATAGGGTAGATGTCTGCCTTCAGCCAAGACAGACTGAGGACAAATCTATAACCCCCAGTTACCTGAAACAATAACAACAACAACAACAACAAAAAACAGGCAGGACACATGTAACAAGGGCTCTTAAACTATTAGACGTCAGTCAATAAAGACAATGATATCCAAAAAATAGGATAGAAATGAAGTGAGCCTTATGTTGAGCCCATCTTATTTACTGCCTGGAGAAAGTTTTCATGCAACAGCTTAGGTTGAAACCAGGAATATTAGGCATTGTCCCTGATGTGAGATAGAGATGGGAGTTCAGAGAAGGCAAGCATCTTAAGTTTGCAGATCAGAGTACTGGAGAGGAGAGCACTGCACAGATAAAGAAATAGATGATATACAGAGGATCTACTCTCAACCATTCAGTACAAGTTAGTACATATATGTGAGAAAATTCTCCAAGACTTGGGGGTGGAGGGGAAAACACCAAAAAGGATTACTGGGAACAGTGTCTGGAGCTCACATAGTGCTGAAAATAATGTCTCTTCTTAATAATTGGGGTAGAAATTCTTACAATTCACAGGGCATTTAGTACTACCAAAGGTATTGCCTCAGTAACGTGGAAAAAGTAACTCTACACTAAATGTCACTGTGGTCCACCAAAGTTCAAAAGCAAGATCCAAAAGCTTTAAAATAACTGTATGCCAGACCAAAGTTCAAGAGTACTTCGGAAATACAAAACTATGCAAGCAAGGTAAATTTCAGAATGTCTGGAATACACTGGAAAATTAACAGGTATGCAAAGAATTGGGAAATCCAATAATAAGAAAAATAATCAATCACTTGTAACTGACCCAGAAATAACACAGGTAATAGAATCAGTAGACCAGGACATGAAAGCAGATCTTATAATACATTCCATATCCTCAAAAAATTTGAAAGAAGATTAAATATCTTTCCTTAGATAGATTATGAGAAATAAATGAAAAGAACCAAATTGAACTTCTAAAGAGGAAAACCAGAATGTCTGAGATGAAAAGACACTGGAAGGGTTTAACAGTAGATTAGACATTGCAGAAGAAAAGATTAGTGAATTTAAAAGCATAGTAACAAAATTATTCAAATGAAGCAAAGATTAAAAACACTCAAAAAATGAAAAGAATAACAGTACACTGTGGGACAACTTGAAGCTGTTAGATATTTATAGAATTGAAGTCCCTGAAAATTTATTTGAAGAAATAATGAGCAAAAGTTTTCCAAATGTGATAAAAACTATAAACATATGGATGAAAGAATCTCAACAAATATAAAGTGCAAGAAACGTAAAGAGACCTAATAAAGACATAACTTGGTCAAATGACTTCATCCACTAATAAAGGGAATATCTTAAAAGAAGCTAGAGTAAAAGACACATTCCATAAGAGGAACAAAGATAAAGATGACAGAAGATTTCTCATCAGAAACAAAGCAAAGTAGAAGACAATGGAGTAACATTTTTAAAGCACTGAAGTGTGAATAAAAAGGGGGGGGCAACTGATAACTTTTAAACCAATGAAAATAGCTTTCACAAGTAAAGGTAAAATAAAGGCTCATTCAGATAGAAACTGAAAGCTTTCATCTGACAGAACTGAATCACAAGAAATATTAAAGGAATGTCTTCTAGCAGGAAAATAAATATTAGATTTTAAACCCTGGCTCTGCATAAATAAATGGAGTTCACAATAAAATAGTAACCATACAAGCAAATACAATGTCTTATTCATAAAAAATATAAAGATACAAAGACTTATTTATATAACATGATTATTTTACAATGATAAAAGTCAATTCAGGAGATGACATCATCAATCAATATGGCAATGTAAATGCCTACTGAAAATCTCTCCCCAGAGACTCAACATAACAACAGACAATTCTGAATTGCTCAGAATTCTAGAGGAAGATATAGACTAGAGAAGGACTGTACAAAAGCTGAATTGAAGTAAGAGAAAAATATCAGATAGGAAACTTCCATCCCATACCAGCCAGTCCTCTACCCTCCTCCTCACCCAGTTGCATGTAATGGAGGAAAGGCACAGGAAACAGCAGCCAGCATCCCTCCCACTGGGGACACAGAATATAAATTCTCTCATAGTGAGATAGATCCCTACCATTTGGATACTCAGGGGACAAGAGGAGGACATTTTAAGGGCCAGATCAGTGAGAGACAAAGAGTCTTGGAAAATGTGGATGGAGACTGTGTTTCCAGCCCTGGGTCCAAAAACCCCTCTCCTTCCCTGAGAGAAACAACAGCAGATAGATTGATACTTGCCTGGGGGACAGCTGAAAACTCAGACAGATGGGGTAGTCCTCTGCCACAAGTAAAGTGGAAGGCACAGTCCCACACTGAGCCAAATATTGGCCAGAGAAGTGAGGGCACAGGAACTGTGCAGTTCCAGCCCTACCCAGTCAGAAGTAGCATAGGCTCCAAAGGCAAATTGCTTCTGAGAATAATTAAGTTATCAAACAATGCCATCTGATGGGCAGATCAGAAAGTGCAAGGAATTGAAGGACTGTGCAGAGACTCTCCAGAACATATCCCAGATCCATAGCAGCTGGTCTAAACCCCCTGCATGGGAATCCATTCCTGTTTTGGCTGAAAAATATGAATGATCTAACACTTAAAGCAGTGCCCTAAAACAAAGGGGTCAACAAAAAAAAAGCTTGACTAGGAGACAGCAGAATTGTTTTACCCACAAGCAGAGACCTTGTTGTAATGCCCAGTGCCTACACCCCACCCCCATCCCTGAGGAAAGCTGATATGGGCACCTGGTTCTCATGGGAGGTTATAGGGGCAGAGCTAATCTGACAACTGGCCAGCAAGAGAGATGAACAGAGAGAAAATAAAGACAACCAACAAGAAAGCCCTAAGCAAAACAGATAAAATGACCTCCAGAATAAACTAAACAAAAAAATTAGGTGCCTTAAAAACAGCTAAAACTCATGACACATACCAGGAAGCACAAGGATAGGACCTAACCAAAGCAACAGACAAACACCTCAGCTGAGATACAGGAGTTTAAGCAAGTGATTAAAGATGTTCAAACAGATCTTCTGAATCAAATCAATGAGTTGAAGGAAAGTGTGGCAAAAAAAGATGAAGGATATAAAGAAGACAGAAGGGGTCAATATGGAAGAACTCAAAAGCTTGTAAAAGCAACTCACAGAACTTATGGGAATGAAAAGCACAATAGAAGAGATGAAAAACACAATGAAAACATGCAGCAGCAGATTTGAAGAGACCAGAAGAAAGAATCAGTGAACTAGAAGACAAGATAAATGAAATTAGACACACAAAAAAGCAGGAAAAAGAAAGCAAAAATTTCAGCAAGGTCTTACAGAACTGAATGACAACATGAAGTAGACAAACATATGTGTTATGGGTGTCCCAGAGTGAGAAGAGAAGGGAAAATGACAAAGAGAAGGGAAAAATGGCACAAAGAATAATGGAGGTAATAATCACTGAAATTTTTCAGAATCTTATAAAAGACATAAATTTACAGGTTCAAGAAGCACAGTGTAAGGCAAATAGGGTAGATCCAAATGGACTTACTCCAAGACACTTACTAAATAGACCATCAAATGTCAAAGAGAGAATTCTGAAAGGAACAAGAGAAAAGTGATCAATCACATACAAGGGAAGCTCAATATCACTATGTGTAGATCTCTCAGCAGAAACCATGGAAGTGAGAAGACAGTGGTATGATATATTTAAGATAATGAAAGAAAAAAACTGTCAACCAATAATTCCATATCCAGAAAAACTGTCCTTCAAAAATGAAGGCGAGTTTAAAATATATACAGATTCAGACAATGAGAGAGTTTGTGAAAAAGAGACCTGCTCTATGGCAGCTGCTAAATGGAACACTATATCCAAATAGGATAAGACAAGAGAGAGAGAGATTTGGAGAAGACTGTAAAAAATGAAGATGAGCAGAAAGAGTAACTAATAAAAAGAGAGAGAGACAAAATAAGATATGACAGATAAAATCTTAAAGAAACAATCATTGAAAAAAGTACTGACTTTACAGTAATAACATAATTATTAATAGATTAAACTCTCCAGTCAAAAGTTATAGATTGGCAGAAAAGATTTTAAAAAGCATCAATCTATATGCTATCTACAATAGACTCACTTAAGACCCAAGAACAAAAAGAGGTTGAAAGTGAAAGGTTAGAAATAGATATTTCAGGTGAACAACAAACAAAAAAGAGCAAGGGTACCTATACTAATACACATATTATAATTCAAATGTAAAATAATTATAAGAGATGAAGAAGGACACTATGTATTAATAAAAAGGGAAATTTATCAGGAAGATTTAACGATCATAAATATTTATACATCAAGCCAGAATGCTCCCCAAAATGTGAGGCAAACACTGACTACACTCAAGGGCATAGACAGCTCTACAATAATAGCTGGAGACTTCAAGACATCACTCTCATTAATGGATAGAACATCTAGGTAGATTCAATAAGTAAACAGAGATTTTGAATAATATGGTAAATGAACTAGATTTAACAGACATTTACAGAACATGGCACCTTATAACAGCAGGACATACATTTTTCTCAAGTGCTAATGGATCACTCTCCAGGAAAGCCCACATCTTGGGTAACAAAGCAGGTTTCAATAACTGAAAAAGATCAAAATTATACACAGTACTTCCTCAGATCATGATGGAATGAAGTTAGAAATCAATAACAGGCAGAAGGCCAGAAAAATCACAAATATATGGAGGCTAAACAATACACTCTTAAACAACCAGTGGATCAAGGATAAAATTACAAGAGAAATCAGTAAATATCTTGAGATAAATGAAAATGAACACACAATATTTCAAAATATATGGAATGCAGGAGAGGCAGTGCTGAGAGGAAAATTTATTGCCCTAAAAGTCTATATTAAAAAGAAGAAAGAAGAAAAATTTAGGAATTAACTACTCACCTGGAGGAACACCAGAGAAAGAAAAACAAACTAACCCCAAAGCAAACAGGAGGAAAGAAATAACTAAAATTAGAGCAAAAATAAAAGAAATTGAGAATATGAAAACAATAGAGAGAATCAATAAAACAAGAAGCTGGTTCTTTGAGAAAATCAATTAAATCAATGGAGCTTAGCTGGGCTGACAAAATAAAAAAAGAGAGGAGGCAAACAAATAAAATCAGAAATGGGTGTGGGGACATAACTACTTACCCCACAGAGATAAAGGAGATAAGGAAAGGATACTATGAACAACTATATGCTAACAAACTAGACAACTTATACAAAATGGACAACTTTTTAGAAAAGCATGAACAACCAACATTGACTTGAGAAGATATAGAAGACCTCAACAAACCAATCACAGATATTGAATTAGTTATCAAAAACATCCCCCAAAAGAAAAGTCCAGGATCAGATGGTTTCATATTTGAATTCTACCAAGCATTCTAGAAAAAATCAGTAATAATTCTGCTCAAACTCTTCCAAAAAACTTGAAAAGGATGGAAAGCTACCAAACTCATCCTATGAAGCAAGCATCACCCTAATACCAAAACCAGGCAAAGATACTGCAAGAAAAGAAAATTATAGGCCAGTCTCTTTAATGAATATAGAAGCAAAAATCCTCAACAAAATACTTGCAAATCAAATCCAGCAGCACATTAATAGAATTATACAACATGAAGAAGTGGACTTTATTTCAGTTATACAAGTGGGATTCAATACAAGAAAGTCAATGAATGTAATATACCACATCAATAAATTAAAGTTGAAAAATCACGTGATCATCTTGTTGATGCAGAAAATGCATTTAACAAAATCCAGCATCCTTTCTTAATGAAAGCACTTCAATGTATAGAAATAGAAAGAAACTTCCTCAACATGATAAAGGGAATATATGAAAAACCCACAGTAACATCATACACAATGGGAAAGATCGAAAGCTTTCCTTCTAAAATCAGGAGCAAAATGAGGATGTCCATTGTTACTCAATATTGTGCTGGAAGGTCTAGCTAGAGTAATTAGGTGAGAAAAAGAAATAAAAGGCATCCAAATTGTAAAGGGAAAAGTAAAACCATCACTGTAGATGTCATAATCCTACATGTAGAAAATCTTGGAAAAGCTACTACAGCTCATAAAGAAGTACAGTAAAGTGGCAGGATACAAGATCAACATGCAAAAATAAATAATGTTTTTATACACCAGCAATGAGCAACCTGAGGAGGAAATCAATTTAAAAATTCCATTTGCATTAGCAACCAAAAGAATCAAATATTTAGGAATAAATTTAACCAAGGACATAAAAAACTATACATAGGAAACTATAAAACATTGCTAAAAGAAATCAAGGAAGACCTAAATGAATGGAAGAACTTACCATATTCATGGATTGTAAAATTAAATATTGTTAAGATGTCAATTCTACCCAATTGATTTATAGATTCAAAGCAACCAATTAAAATCCCAACAACTAACCTTGCAGAAATAGAAGATCCAATAATCAAATTTATTTGGGAGGGCAGTATGCCCCAAATAAGCAAAAATATCTTTAGAAAGAAAAATAAAATGAAAGGTCTCACACTACTTGACTTTAAACTATATTTCAAAGCTACAATAATCAAAACAGCATGATACTGACACAAAGTTAGAAGTACTGACCAATGAAATTGAATTGAATGTTTAGAGGTGGAAACTTTCATTTATGGTCAATTGATCCTTTATAATGTAGTCAGCTCAACTGGGACAGAGCAGCCTGTTCTGGTTTGAAAGGATGTATGTCCCCTAGAAAAGCCATTTTTTAATCTAAATCACATTTCATAAAGGCAGAATAATCCCTATTCAATACTGTATGTTTGAAACTGTAATCAGATCATCTCCCTGGAGATGTGGTTTAATCATGAGTGGTTGTTAAACTGGATTAGGTGACAACATGTCTCCACCCATTTGGGTGGGTCTTGATTAGTTTCTGAAGTCCTATAAAAGAGGAAACATTTTGGAGAATGAGAGAGATTCAGAGAGAGCAGAGCAGAATGACATAGCCACGAGAAGCAGAATCCACCAGCCAGTGACCTTTGGAGATAAAGAAGGAAAAGCCACCCAGGGAGCTTCATGAAACTGAAAGTCAGGAGAGAA
Organism: Myrmecophaga tridactyla; assembly: GCA_004026745.1. Classification (NCBI taxonomy): domain Eukaryota; kingdom Metazoa; phylum Chordata; class Mammalia; order Pilosa; family Myrmecophagidae; genus Myrmecophaga; species Myrmecophaga tridactyla. The sequence goes on along the minus strand of PVIY010006423.1, from coordinate 56,000 downwards.
AGCTAGCAGATGACGCCATGCTCACCATGTGCCCTTCCAGCTGAGAGAGGAACCTTGACTGTGTTCACCATGTGCCTTCTCACTTGAGAGAGAAACCCTGAACTTCATCAGTCTTCTTGAACCAAGGTATCTTTCCCTGGATGCCTTAGATTGGACATTTCTATAGACTTGTTTTAATTGGGACATTTTCTTGACCTTAGAACTGTAAACTAGCAACTTATTAAATTCCTCTTTTTAAAAGCCGTTCCATTTCTGGTATATTGCTTCCCAGCAACTAGCGAACTAGAACACAGCCTCTTCAACAAATGGTGCTAGAAGAACCAGATACCCATATCCAAAAGAATGAAAGAGGACCCCTATCTCAAACTTTATACAAAAAATTAATACAAAATGGATCAGAGATCTAAACATAAGAGCTAAGATCTTCAGTTAGAAGTAAATTTAGGGAATATCTTAAAGATATTGTGATCATAGGTGATTTTCTAGATCTTACACCCAAAGAGCAAGCAACAAAAGTAAAAATAGATAACTGGGATCACTTCAAAACTGAAAATGTCCCCATATCAAAACACTTTTTCAGGAAAATAAAATGCAGCCTATGCAATGGGAGACAATATTCGGAAACTACATGTTCTAGTTTGCTAACTGCTGGAATGCAATATGACAGAAATGGGATGGTTTTTAATAAGGGGAATTTAATAAGTTTCTAGCTTCCAGTTCTAAGGCTAAGAAAATATCCCAATTAAAACAAGACTATATAAATGTCCAATCTAAGGCATCCAGGGAAAGATGCCTTCATTCAAGAAGGCCTATAAAATTCAGGGCTTCTCTCTCAAGTGGAAAGGCACATGGCAAACACAGTCCAGGTTTCTCTCATCTGGAAAGGCACATGGTGAACACAGTGTCATCTATTAGCTTTCTCTCCTGGCTTCCTGTTTTATGAAGCTCCCTGGAGGCATTTTTCTTCTTCATCTCCAAAGGCTGCTGGCTGGTGGACTCTGCTTCTTGCAGCTATGTCATTCTGTGGCATTCTCTGTTGTGGCTTTCTTGCGGCTCTGTCATTCTTCTCTGCTCTCTGTGAATCTCCATTTTATAAGATTCCAGTAAAGTAATCAAGACCCCTGTAGAATGGGTGGAGATGTCTCTATCTAATCAAGTTTAATACCCACAATTCATTGAGTCACAATGAATGACTTAATCAAGTTTCCAACCTAAAGTGCTCTGTAGGGATTAGAAGAAATTGTTCCTCCCACAAAATGGGATTAGGATTAAAACATGTCTTTTCTAGGGTATATAAACCTTTTTAAACCCACACATTCAACCCTCTGGGCCTTAAAATAGATATGTTTTCCCCATACACAAAATACATTCATTCCATAACAATATCAGAGAACTTTAAACCATTTCAGTAACATTACAAATACAATACAAGGTTAAACCTGTACAAAATCTCAAAGTTACTGGCATGGTCTGTTCTAAAGCAGTTTTCCTCTGGCTCTGGACCTGTAAAAACTCAAAACAAGTTATTTGATGCCATTATACAAATGAAAAACAATCATAGGATACATATACCCATTTCCATAGGGAGAAAGGAACACAGGGGTCACTGGACTCAAGCAGTCTTGAAAACCTGCAGGGTAAATTTCATTAGATTTCAAAGTCTGAGAGTCATTTATTCTCAGGGCTTTAAAAAGCAGTAGTCCCACCCTTTCCAAGAGCCTGTGCAGAGGACTGCCTCTCTCCAAATACAACCTTGGGGGACATTGGGAAGATCACTTTTTTCTTGGCTCCATCCTCTCCAAGGATAGGGGCTGCACCCGGGCTCTCTGCCATCTCCAGGGCACACGCTCAACCCCTCCATGTGGTGGCAGCCAGGCTCTCCCCAAACACCAAGAAATGTGCTTCACCCTCTCCAAGGCCTGAAGTGGCATGATTCTTCATCTACAATGAGGTGGAAGGCCCACCCTCTGCCTTCGGGGAAAACACCCTCTCCATGTGCTTGGGTGGGTCCACTCTCCTGACTTGAGACTTCTTGACTTCAGGCATTCCCTTGGGAAGCTAAATATAGAATTGCCATACTAATCTCATTAGTAGGTATATATTCAGAGGAACTGAAAGCAGGGACAGAAATGGGTATTTACTCGCCAATGTTTATAGTGGCATTATTCAGGCTTGCCAAGAATTGGAAACAGCTCAAACACCCATCAATGGATAAGTGGATAATGGAACTGTGGTGTATGCATATGATGGAATATTATGTAACTGTAAGACAGAATAAAATCATGAAGCATGCAACAACATGGATGAAATTTGAGGACATTATGTTGAGTAAAATAAGTCAGAAACGACAGGACAAAAACTGTGTGATCTCACTAATATGATCTAACTATAATGAGCAAATTCTGAGAGTTACAGTTGACAACACAGGTTATCAAGAGATAGAAACATGGTACTATTTGGGGACTTGATGCTTAAAGAATACAGAATGTTCAACAGGTTTGATTGTAAATATCCAGGATGGGTAGCACAATACTGTGTGAATGTTGCATGGTATTGTAAGTATAATGAACAAAACTGAATGTGAGTATGATTAAAAGACAAAGGCTAGAGGAATGTATGACACCAAAAGGAAAGATGCAGGATAAAACCTGGGACTGTATAACATAGCAAAACCTACAGTGGACAATAATGGTGATTAAATGTATAAACATAAGAAAGTTTTTACTTGAGATAGAACAGTTGAATGTCACCACTGAAGGTGTTAAAATGGGGTGGTATATGGAAGAAATACAATTAATCCAAACTAGGGCCTATGGTTAATAGTAACATTGTAGTGTTCTTTCATCAACTGTAACAAATGCAATATAACAAAGCTAAAAGTCAATAAGACGGGGATATAACAGTGGTATGGGATTCTTGTTATTGTTGTAATTGTGTCTCTTTTTCTTTTTTTTCTTTTCTCTTCTTCTCTCTTTGCAGAAGAAATGTTCTCATATAGATTGTGGTAGGGAATGCATAAATCACATAATTATGCATTGATAGTACACATAGGATTGGTTGTATGTATGAATAAAACTGTTTGAAAAAATAAACAAAAGGATACAAGTGCTGGAAAAGATGTGAATAGGAGAGATAGACCTATTCACTGTTGGTAGGGAAGTAAAATGCTGAAGCCCCTCTGGAGGGCAGTGTGGTGGCTTCACAGGAGGCTAAGTATAGGGCTTCCACATGATCCTATAACCTATGATTAAAGAAGGACATACAAAAACTGAAAGCAGGGACATGAATAAGCATTTTACACTAGTGTTTGTGGCAGCATCATTCACAATTTGCAAAGGATGGAGGTGGCATAAGGGTACACTGACAAACAGAAGGGTGATAGGTGGTACATACATACGTGACAGAATATTGATCAGCTGCAGGAAGAAATGAAGTTGTGCAGCATGCAACCAGGTGAATGAAACTTCAGAACATTATGTTGAGTGAAATAAGGCAAAAACAAAAGGACATAATGTATGATTTCACTAATATAAACTGACTATAATAAGCAGACTTTGATAATTGAATTCTTTTGCATAGGTTTTAAGAGGATAGAAAGTGGGCAGAGAACGAGCAATCAATGATTATGGAGTCCAGTTCAAACAAGACTCATTGTAAAGGTTCCCTGGATTGTAAGCTTTAACAGTAGTCACATCTTTTCCTGAGCTCTAATTGTTATATCAAAAGTCTGAGATGCTGTGCTCTTTGTGTATAACCTGGTAGTTCCCAGGAACATTTGCATATCTTTGTGATACCTGAGATTCAGGGTTTTGCAGCTCTGAAAGTTAGCATTACTCCACACAGCAACTGTTAAAGAACTTTAAAAAGCAATCAGACTCCATTAAGAGATATGGATAAATGGACCTGGGTAAGACTAGGTTAAATCAGACAAAAGGGTAAGGATGATATTGACTGCATTTTAAAATTTCAATTTCTATAAGTCCAAAGAAAGAAATGTATATTAGGTGCAAAATTTAAATTTTCCATAATACACTAATTTAACCCGACTTGCCAGTTTATTTAAACAACCTAATTACATGGAATCTAGAATAGGCAATGAGATCTTATTATTCTGTACAGGTTAATGTAAGACCCAGATATATTCCAGAGTATTTGGGGCAGAAAACAAAAATGTATTTGCAAAGCTACCCTGAGGGACAGGGGGAAAATATGGAGCTATTAAACTTCCTCACCTGAGGAATTCCTGATAATTCTCTCAAGCATTAGGGACTCCCAATTTAATAAGTCAAACCCTCAATCTTTAGGCTTTCCTTTATGAAACATTTTGCAGTTGCTAAGTAGGCCTGTATGTAATTATGCCTAAGAGTCACCCCCAGAGAGCTGCTTTTATTGCTCAGATATGGACTCTCTCTCTCTTGCTCTCTAAACTCAACTCTGCAAGTAAACTCATTACCAATCCCCCTACATGGGACATGATTCCCAGAAGTATAAGTCTCCTTGGCCACATGGGAAATGACTCCCAGGAACAGGCCTGCCCCTGGAATCATGGGATTTAGAATGCCTTCTTGATGATAAGGGGGGAAAGAAATGTAACAAAATAAAGTTTCAGTGGCTAAGAGAGTTCAAGTAGAGTTGAGAGGTCATTCTGGAGGTTACTGTTATGCAGGCTTTAGCCAGATATTTCAAACTAACACAGTATGCCATGCCCCAACCAACAGTATCCCTGAAAATCCTAGGACGTTCCCTGGGCTCTGTCTAAGTGTCTATAAAAGTTTTTCTTATTAAGTTTATTTTTTCAGAAACTTAACGCCTCTAGAATGATCCTAGGCCAGATAAGTCCTGAAACCCAGAGGTAACAGTCTCTCCAAGAACATTGACCAGTTTCAATCCTCTACCCCATAAAGTCAATACCCCTTTCTGGCATGAAGAAGTTGAAATGGTCATTGCCCAGATATCTCTAAGATTGAGAGACAGACCAAATGAAAGGGAGGAGGTATAATCAAGACATTAGGACTTAACAAATGACAGTGACTTCTGACTTATGCATTTATTTGTTTTAAGTGTCTAGTTTTCTAGTGTTTTAGATTAGCTAGAAGGAAATACCTGAACTTGTTGAACTGTAATCCAGTAGCACTGATCTTTGATAATGATTGTATAACTACATTACAAAAAAAAAGGCAGTTGCCCATGTTTGTATGGATCAAAGAAGAAAAAGAAAACCTGAACCTTTTCTTCTATTCCACAATATACGCATATCTGTCAATACTACCTTGACCTACCTCTGTTGTAAGTCTTAAAATTGGGTAGATTGCTACACAATACTAGTGGTCAATAAAGGGAGGGATAAGGGGCACAGGGTGTTTAGAGTTTTCTTTTTATTTTCTTTTCTGGAATAAGGCAAATCTTCTAAAAAATGATCATGGTGATGAATGCACAACTATGTGATGATACTGTGAACCATTGATTATATATTTTGTATGGACTGTATGGTATGTAAATATATCTCAATAAAATTAGATTAAAAAATCTTTTAAAAAGTCAATTTATTGGGAGATGCAATGGCAGCTCAGTGGCAGAATTCTTGCCTGCCATGCCAGAGACCCGAGTTCGATTCCTGGAGCCTGCCCATGTCAAAAAAAAAAAAAGATCAATTCATCAAGTGGACATGGTGATTCCTAAATATGTATGCATTTCATAACAGAGTTTCAAAATATATGAAGCATATGGTAAGAGATTCATCAACCCTCTCTCAAAAATTGATGAAATAAGCACACACATAAAATCAATAAGGATAGAAAAGATGTAAACATCATTTTTAACCAACTTGACCTGATTAACATTTATAGAACATTCTAGCCAACAATAGGAAAATAGGCATTCTGTTCAAGTGCATAAAGAGTATTTCTAAAGAGTGACCATATTCTGTTCATAAAACAAGTTTCAATAAATTTAAAGTGATTCAATTCATACAATGTTCTCTGATCACAATGGAATAAAACTAGAAAGCAATAACAGAAAAATTTCTGGATAATCTCCAATACTTGAAAAATAAAATTGATACTTCTAAATAACCTGTGGGTCAAAGAAGAAATCAAGTAGGAAATTAGAAAATATTCTGAACTGAATGAAAATGGAAACATACATCAAAATTTGCAGTATGTTACTAAATTGTACTTAGAAAAAAGTTTATAGCAATAAATGCAAATGAAAATAACAATTTAAATCAATGGCTTCATTTTCCATTGTGAGACACTAGAAGGGAAAAAGAAAATGAAACCTAAGTGTGCCAATTTGAAGCTGTTATATACCCCTGAAAAGCCATGTCCTCTTTCCTAATCCAGCCTTGTGGGGCAGCTATGTTTCTTTTAACTCTGATTCAATATTTTGGGGTGGAAACATTGATTGGATTGTTTCCATGGAGATGTGACACACCCAATTGTGGGTGTGACCTTTTGAATAAGATGGAAATGTGCCTCCACCCATTCGTGGCAGGTCTTGGTTAGTTTACTGGAATCCTTTTAAAAAAGAAATATTTTATAGAAAGCTCATTGCTGACTGGTATTCAGATATGTGGAGATGCTTAGAATGCCAACAGAGAGCAGACACCTAGACAGAAGAGCCCGGCAGATCCCAGCAGATGTCACATGTGCCTTCCCATGAAATACTAAGCAATCCAGAATCCAGAGCTGTGTCCCAGAGGAGCTGAGTGAAGGCCCACAAATGCTTAGAGAGGAAACCACTGGAATCAGAAGCTGGAAGCAAAGGAACTAGGAACAAGGACCAGCAGACACCAGCCACGTGCCTTCCTATGCGACAGACAACAGCCTTTTTTGAATCAAGTATTTTTCTCTGGATGCCTTGAATTGGACATTTTTCTGGTCTTAGAACTGTAAATTTGTAACTTAATAAACTCCCCTTATAGAAGCCATTCCATTTCTGGTATATTGCACTTTGGCAGCATTTAGCAAACTAAAACACTAAGTACACAGAAGAAAGGAAATAATACAAATCAAAGTAGAAATCAGTGAGAAGGAAAACTATAGGAAAAGTCAATTAAACCAAAAGCTGGTTGAAAGAAAATACATGTAATCACCTCAATAAATGCAGAGAAAACTTTTGATGAAATCTAGCATACAATCCTGATGAAACTTTCAGCAAATCAGAAGAAAGCTTCCTTAACCTGATAAAGTGCATATGTGAGAAACCTATTCCTTATATTATACTTTGTTTTGAAGATTAAACACTTTCTCTCTGTACTAGTCAAGGTTCTCTAAGGAAACAGTAACAACAGGAGATATCTGTAAATAGTATGAGATTTTCTGGAAGTGTCTCATACAACTGTCGGAACGCAAAAGTCTAGATTTCACAGGGCAGGCTACAAGATGAACTCCAATGAAGGTCTTCAATGAATTCCCCCGGAGAAGCTACCTGGCTGATACAGAGACAACAGTTCTTTCTTCTGACTGCTTAAGTCATTACCTCTCCCTTAAAAACCTTCAGCTGATCACATTAAACATTTCTCATTGCAGAAGATATTCCCAAAGACCAACATCTAGTTGGTCATAGATGTAATCAGCCACAGATGCAATCAACTGACTGATTATTTAAGTCCATGAAATGTCCTCACAGTAACAGGCCAGTGCTTGCTTGACCAGACAACTAGGCACCATCACCTGGCCAAGTTGACATGTGAACCTAACTCTCTCACCCTGTCAGATCATAAACACAACACAGATACCCACTGGTACTAGCCAGGGCAATAAGACAAGAAACAAATTTAAAATCATGTGCAATGATAAAGAAGAAGAAAACCTATCTATATCAGCAGAAGACATGATCAGCTCTGTAGAAAATACAGAATCTACAAGAGAGCTATTAGAACTAATACATAAGCTTAGCAAATGTGCAGAATACAAATGGTGTATAAATAATCAAGTGGATTCTATTTACCAACCACAAAAATAGAAATTGAAATTAAAATCAATGTTATTTACAATAATACCAAACATATGACACACTTAGGGATATATTTGGCAAAGGTGAAAGGCTTTACACTGAAATCTATAAAACATTACTGTTATAAATTAAAGAAGACCTAAACAAAACAAGGGATGAACTGCATTTATAGATAGGAAGACAAAATATTGTTAGTATCTAATCTCAGCAAGTTTTTTGTAGAAATTGATAGGCTTATTCTGAAATTCATATAGAAATGGAAAGAATGAAATACATAAAAAGCAATTTTTTAAAAATGGGCAAAAGTTTTGAACATGCCCTTTGTCAAAGGAATTATATGATAGCAAATAATCATATTAAAAGATGCTGAACATCATGAGTGATTAGGGAAATAAAAATTATAACCCATATGAAATATGGCTACACACTTATTAGAATGGTTAAAAAGACTATATCAAGTGTTGGCAAGGATGTGAAGGAAGTGGAACTTTCATACAGTACTGGAGAGAATATACAATGACAAACACTTTGGAAAACAGTTTGGCAGTTTCTTTATTTTTCAATGATTTTTTATTGAGATATAATCAGCTAAAGTATACAATCAGTGGTTCACAATATCATCATAAAGCTGTGCGTTCACCATTACAATTGATTTTTGAACATTTTCATTACTCAAGAAACAATAAGAATAAAAATAAAAGCGAAAGAAAAGACCCAAAATATGCAATAACCACCATATAGTTTTGGTTGTTTTTTTGTCTTTTGTCTTTTTTTTTTTTTAACTCATCTGTCCATACACGGGATAAAGGCAGTGTCAGTCACACATTCATGCCTTAAAAGCTCTGTAGTTGTTCAGTCATCTTTAAGAATCATCTGTTAGATTACAGTTCAACAGTTTGAGGTATTTCCCTCTAGCTCTTCCAATACACCAAAAACTGAAAAGGGGTATCTATATGCTGCATAAGAATAACCTCCAGAAAGACCTCTCAACTCTATTTGAAATGTCTCAGCCACTGAAACTTTATTTTGTTTTGTTTATCTTCCCCCTTTTGGTCAAGAAAACTTTCTCATCCCCATGATGCCAGGGTCAGGCTCACTCCTGGGAGTCATTTCCTACATTGTCAGGTAGATTTTCACCCCTGGGAGTTATGTCCCATGTAGGAGGGGAGGGGAGGGAATTCACCTATAGTGTCAATCTAGAGAGAGAGGCCATATCTGTGCAAAAAGATTCTCTGGGGGTGACTTTTAGGCATAATTATAAGTAGGCTTAGCTTCTCCTTTGCAGGAATAAGTTTCATAAATGCAAGCCCCAAGATTAAGGGCATATCCCATTAAACTGGTAGTCCCCAACGCTTGCAAGAATATCAGAAATTCTCCAAGTGGAAAAATTTAATATTTCCACCTTTTCCCTAGTTCCTCAGGAGGACTTTGCAAATACATTTAAGCTTCTGCCCAGTTTACTCTAGGATGTAAAAGGACATCACAAAAACCTGTACAAACCAACAAGATCTCACTCTCTATTCATTGTTCTATGTAATTATGATGTTTCAATAAGCTGAACATACAAGTTAAATTAGATGTGTACTACTGAAAATATAAATTTTGCCCCCCAAAATATCCATCCTTTGGTCTCACACAGAAGTTGAAGTTTTAAAATATAGTCAATATCATCCTTTACCCTTAGTCTGATTTCCTTAGTCCTACTCAGATCAGCTTCATCCATATCTCTAACTGAAATCTGATCACTTTGTCAGTGTTTTTAACAGCTGCTGTATAGGATAATGTGGACTTTCATAGCTAAAGAACTCTAGTTCTTTGTCTCAGGTATCACACAAATACCTGAAGTTCCATGAAATTACCAGTTTATAAACAAAGAGCTCAGCATCTTAGAATTTTGAAATATCAGTTACAACTCCAAAATAGATGTGACTTCTGTAAGAGCTTAAAATCTAGAAACCTTTACAATAGGCCATAATCTGATACTAGAATGGCTTTTATCAAGAAAACAAAAATCAGAAAACAACAAGTGCTGGAGAGGATGTGGAGAAAGGGGCACACTTATTCATTGTTGGTAGGATTGTATAATGGTGCAACTTTCCTGAGAGACAGTTTGTGGTTCCTCAGGAAGCTAAGTTTAGAATTGCCATATGATCCACAATCCCATTAATAGGTGTATATTCAGAGAAACTGAAAGCAGGGACAGAAACAGACATTTGCACACTGATGTTTACAGCAGCATTATTCACCATTGCCAAGAGATGGAAACAGCCCAAATGTCCATCAACAGATGAGCGGCTAAACAAACGGTGGTATATATATATATGATGTACATACATGCGATATATATATTAGGCAGCTGTAAAACAGAATAACATCATGAAGTGTGTAATAATGTGGATGAACCTTGAGGACATTATGCTGAGTGAAATTAGCCAAAATCAAAAGCACAAAATACTATATGTCTCACTAATATGAAATAACATTAATGAGCAGACTTTGAGAGTGAGTGTTGAGAACACAGGTTATTAGGAGATAGAAAGAGGGTAGAGATTGGGCATTTGATGCTGAAGGAGTACAGAACGTTCAACAGGACTGATTGTAAAGACCAAGAAATGGACAGCACAATACTATCTGTTGGTAGCACAATAGCATACGTATACTTAATGAAGGTGAATGTGATTATGGGTGAGAAAAGAGGGCTGGGGGCATGCATAATATCAGAAGGAAAGATAGAAGATAAAGACTGTGGCATAAACTTAGTGATGCCTAGAGTGAACAATGAAGGTGATTAAATGTACAAGTATGAGAATGTTTTTGCATGAGCAAGAATAAATGAATATCAACATTGCAAGGGACTGAAAATGGGATAATATGGGGGGAGTACAATCAATGCAAACTAGGGTCTATAGTTAAAAGTAACATTGTAATATGCTTCCATTGAATTTAACAAAGGCAATATGCCAAAACTAGATGTCAATAAGGGAAGGGTATAGGATTCTTTGCAGAAGATAACAGAAATGTCCTCATGTAGACTGTGACAGTAAAGCCTATAGATGATTATACAGGAAACCATTGATTTTTCATTTAGGTTGGAGTCTACGATGTGTGAACAAAACTGTTAAAAAATGAACAGAGATACAAGTACTGGAGAAAATATGGAGAGAGAGATGTACCTATTCCCCGTTGGTAGGAAAGTAGAGTGGTGCAGCCCTTCTGGAGGGCAGTGTGGTGGCTCCACAGGAGGCTAGGGGTGGGATTGCCGCATGATCCTGCAACCCCATAGTTGGGTGTATACTTGAAGGAACTAAGAGTGGGGGTGAAAATGGATGTTTGCTCCCTGGTATTTATGGTGGCAGTATTCTCGAATTGCAATGGATGGAGGTGACATAAGAGTACATCAACTAAATACCAAAAGGGTATCTATGGTGTATACATACAATGGACTACTGAGCAGCTGCAAGAAGGAATGAAGTTATGAAGCATGCAACAAGGTCAATGAATCTTGAGGACAGTAAGTTGAGTGAAATAAGCCAGAAACAAAAAGACAAATATTGTAATACTTCACTAATATAGACTTAGAAAACATGCAAACGCTGAGAAATGGCAGCTTCTTAAACATTTATACATTCATTCACTTACCACATGACCTAGCCATTCTATTTTTAATATTTACCCAATAAAAATGAAACCATGTAGCCATAGAAGACTTGAACCAAATGTTCATAGCTTCTTTATAATGGTGAAAACCTAGAAATGATTCAAGGTCCATCAATAGGTAAATTGATAAACAAATTGTTGTATGACCATACAATGGAACAATATTCATTAGTAATAAGAAATGACAAAGGAGTTACACATTGATATACAGATCAAATTTATGAATATTATAATTATGCCGAGTGAAAAAAGACAAAAAAAAGAATATGTACTATATAAGTCCATTTATATAAAGTTCTACAAAGTGCAAACTAATCTATAGTGATATATATAGCTGTTTGTTGTTTTCCTGGGATGGGGATTGTATACTGTATGAGAGGAAGGAATCGCAAAGGTACAAGATGAAATTTTGGGGTGAATAATATGTGTATTTTCTTCACAGTAGTGATGCTTTCATAGGAATACACATATGCCACAACTTATCAAATTATATACTACAAACAGGTGCAGTGGGTTTATTACATGCCAATTATATTTTATTAAAGCTGTGGAAAACTAAAAGAAGGTGTATATGTATTAATATGAGATGATGTTTAAGGTACATGGCATAAAAATAAGTCTGAGAGACAAAATGCGTATTATTTTGTACCAAAAAATTAGATAAATAAATGTTTATATAAAGTTAAAATATATCTGTAAATATGAATTTGTGTTAACAGTGGGATGTATAAGAGAAGCAGAAAAGGATTAGGGAATAGTAGTGTACTTTTTGCCTTATAGATGTAACAAATTCACAATCTGTTACTTTTATGTTTAATTTTGTAATAAATACCCTTAAAGGGAATAAACTGTCTCATAAATATGTTTTAACTTTTTCCTTCTTATTCCTGAATCATATTTCACTAAGATAATTATTATTTTTATTCTGGGATTTATAGTAATAGGAGAAACATATTTGTTTTGCTAAGATTTTTGTTTAATTTCTATACTTTAGTTTTTGCTACTCTAAGATATATGTACCTTTAGATTGAAGAAACCCTCTGAAGACCAGGTAAGCAAAAATGAAGGATAAAACTATAAACAGAATCTGCTTGGAAATATAGCTTTTCATTTTAACTAGTAGTAAATTAAAATCTTGGTTAAATGTTTAGACCCTCGTATACATACAGATGGATTCTCTGTGTGAGTGAAATCTAAAATAAACGGAACAAAATAACTGAAACAGCCAAAGTCAAAAATTTAAGGCTCAGAAATCTGGCTGCCTCTAGGGTATAATTGCATTTCTTTGCAGGGAACCTCACACCTTGAATAAATTACAACATTTGGATTTTTTTTAAAACTTTATCTCCATTTGATAGTTAACAGACCAAAAAAAGAGAAGAAACTACAAAAAAAAATTGTTCCATGAATCTTTACCAATAACAATCTAGGTTGAACTTTTTAGTATGTAAGTCAGCTTAAGAATACAACCAAATTCTTATATCTAAATAGCCAACATTACAATGCCTTAAAGCCTGACAATTTTATCTAACTCTCATAATTTAATAATAAGTTTAAATGCCAAAACACCCTATAGGAAATAAAAGGAATCTTTGATTTTTGAATAGACAGGCTGTTACAGAAATCAATTTTCATCTAGAATAATTTTGCAATGTAGGCAACTGCCAACTTAACAAATGGGTTGTAACAAATAAATTTTATTCTAAAAGTTTATTTGTGAATCTTCTTATTTGGAAATTGGAATACATTTTTTTCTCTGCTTAAAAAACCACATTAAAAAAGAAAATATTGGTTTTAATTCCAGGCATACCACTAAAGTCTAATTCAGGGCCTAAAGTAATACATGTAGTATATTGTCAGAGTACCAAGGAATAGAAACACTATTTTAAATATTGATTTCCATATATACATACATTACATACATACATACATACACATATGGCAGGGTTCTAATCTAGAACATGAGCAATGCATCATCCCCTGCTAAAGTAATAGCTAGGACAATATATTCCCCTCCCTGATACTAAGCAGAACAAATAAACAAAACTATAAAATGCCTTCATATAGCAAAGTAGACTTCTATATGAGATGGAAAACTAAATACATTCATTTATTTCATTTTACTTCATAGACTCATTAAAATGATAATGAGCACATTGATTCAGCAAAATGCAATAGTTAGCGCATTGATTCAGCAAAATGCAAGACAGTTCAACAAAATTTTTGAAAACAGGAAAAGGTTGGAAAGATATCAAGCAGAGCAGAAGAAGCACAGAGTGGAATGCATATAGTAAGGACTTCTGTGGAGGTGAGAATCCAACTTCCTACCAAAACCCTGAATTGGCCCTGGACTTAGAGTTGGTAAAACGTTGGAGATAGGGGATAACAAGTAGAGTTGAAACAGAGATCATTCAAAGCTCCATTTACCAATACCCAACTCACACACAAAAAATGGTCCACAACCAGGAATTTACTTCAAGCTAAAATTCAGCGGTTCTTTGTTGTATAAAGATGGTATTAACTTGTAGCTAGACTATAGCTCCACAAGTATCTCCCTAATGCTTATCAGTGGGGTATAAAGATATCGCAGTAAACTTGTCCTTTGGTTACCCTGACACCAAGATAGCCTGCACATATCTTGGAGGTTAATAATGTGAAGACAAAAAACACACTGCGCAACTGAGAAAAGATCCCAATTGGCTGTACCTGTTAGTCTTAGACCTCTTGATAATTGCCTACACTTTCTTTCTTCCAATATACAGTATACTTTACTTTCATTTAAGCCTTATCTGAGTATAATCTCTGAAGCCATTAGAGTCTTTTCAAGTATCTGACCCTGTGCAATTGTTGCATTTGACAAATGAAATGAACTGTGTGGACAGAACTTAGACATTAATAGAGTTGCAGCCCCCCAAGCTTGCCCTCCCATCTTTAGTGCTAGGAGTTCCTTTAATTAATGTACATTCATCCTAAGGTAAAATCAACCAGGGAACAAATCCTTCCCAATTATACACCACTTATAATTCTCTAACTCTTAAATGAATGAGTAATAAAGAATCTCCAAATATTGGGGAGAAAAAAGTAACACAAAAGAAAAAAAACAAGGTAAACAACCAGAATAAACTGGCCATGAAGGAAACAGATACAATCAAGGGAAAATGTGACCTCTAAAAATGAAAAAATCACTGTCCTCAACAAGTGTCAAAAGAAATACGATAAATCAAACTATGATACTTTGAGATGGAGTCAAATATTTGACAGTTAAAATTATGACTGATAAAATAAATATTTCTATAGGAAGATTGAAATATAGTCAAGAAATCTCCCAAACTATAAAGCAAAATATAAAGATGAAGAAAAGATGAGAGAATTGAAAAGATATCTAGAGATTTGACCCAGGAGTCCCACTATCCAATCAATAAAGCTTACAGAAAGAGAGAACAAAACTAAAGGCTTGGGGAAATTAAGCAAAGAAATAAAAACTAAAAACTTTTGAGGTAAAGAACCATGAGAATCTTCAAGATATAAATTCTGTCCAAGTTTAAATGGGATACATTTTTTCATTGGCCAAGATAAGCAACTTCCAGAGCATGAAGGATAACAAAAACTTTACAAAATGGAATAACAAACAAAGAGAATAGATCACTGTGCCGGTGAAACTGTTATGTACCCCAGAAAAGCCATGTTATTTTAATCCGATCTCACAGTGGCAGACCTCTTGTTGGGTGGGGTCTTTTGATTAAGTTGCTTCCAAGGAGATGTGACCCAACCCAATTGTGGGTGGGCCTTTTGATTAGGATGTTTCCTTGTAGATACGACCCCGCCCATTCAAGGTGGGTCTTAATCAGCTTACTGGAACCCTTTAAGAGGCAAACATTTTGGAAAAAGCTTAGACAACAGATGTTTGGAGATGCTGAGAGAACCATTTGAAACCAGAAGCCAGGAGAGGACAGTGGACATTGCCATTTGCCTTCCCATGTGACAGAGAGACTCCATATGCGATCGGCTTCTCTTAAATGAAGGTATCCTCTTGTTGATGTCGTAATTTGGATATTTTCATGGCCTCAGAATTGTACATTTGTAACCTAATAAATAAATCTCCTTTAAAAAGTAGTCCATTTCTAGTATATTGTATTCCGGCAGCATTAGCAAACTGAAACAATCAGCTACAAAGACTAGAGAATTAGATGGGCAATTCTCATCAGCAACACTAAACGTTAGAGACAAATTATAGCAATGCCTTCAAAGATCCATGGAAAAATAATTTTCAATCTAGGATTCCAGCTGAATTTATTAGTTAGTGTGCGGATAATATAAAACACTTTTAGAACTAAAAATGGCCAAAATTTTTATCTCTCATTCACTCCCTACCTTAGGAACTGTGGTAGACTGAATTATGTACCCCAACAAAGGACATGTTCATAACTTAATCTGCATTCCTGTGGGTGTGAATCTATTGGTACAAGGACCCTTTGAAAATGTATAATTAGTTAAGGTGTGGACTCATTTGTTAATAGTATCTTCTAAGATTCTATTTAGGTGTGGCCCAACAGAATCAGCACAGGCCTTAATCCATATTACTTGAGGTCTTATAAAGAGATATCCACAGAAAGGAGCCAGAAGTCAGAAGGCAGCAGAACACAGAGGAGAGAAACGGGAGGAGAACAAGGACTTCGCCGTGTGATCAGGGCTGCCATCACCAGCATGCTGCGGACTTCAGGGAGGAAGTGGGGCCCATCACAACCTTGGTTTGGTACTTCTGGTCTCTAAAACTGTGAGCCAATAGATTCCTGTTGCTAAGCCGAACATAGTGGCTCTGACAAACCAACACAGTGGTTTACCTGAGGATGTATGCTGGCAATGTTAGGTTGTAAAACAAAAGGAAATCATGGAATCTAAGAAACTGTCAATCAAATCCTAAGAACAATGAAGTGGTAACCCAGAATATAAGGTCTAACCCACCCTGGATCACAACCAGTCCAGATTATGGTAGAAAGAGTTCACTAAGGGGCAGTTCTCCAAGGAAAAACAAAAGGGTGCAGATGATGTGGGATAAATTTGTAGAATCATTATTATAATTGAGTTTGAGTGGGAAATGAAGATATAAAAATGATAAAGTGAATTAAATAATTTTCTGAAAAGCAATTAGAAACTCCAGGAGCTGTGGTTTAAATTCAAGGCCATGGCTTCAAATTAGATTAAGAAGTCAGGGGGCTTCAAGAGGAATAGAATATACTCAAATAATAGACAAAATTATTTAGAAGCTGGAAGATCACAAGGAAAGGCAATGAAGACATATGTTTATTCTCCCAACAATAAAAACAAAGTAATCACAAACTCCTCCAGGATATAAAAGCTATATAAGAAAAGCACCTTCAAAATAAGATGCAAACTAAATTATGGCATAGTTTTGAGCAACAACTGAAATTGGAAAAGGAAGAGCCATTTGAATTTGATATTAAACATGGAGATCTACCATTGGAATTCCAGAATATAGGCTATACTTTAGCAAATTAATCTGCTTTTCACTGAACAATTTGCATAGCCATAAAGCAAATTGTTTTTATGAGTTAGAAACTTTGATAATTAGCCAATAGATAAAACATTCTGTTTAGAAAATAAACAGCTTCTGAATGTTATCAACCTTTGACAATATAAAAGTAAACATATCTCTGGTGAAGGTTGTGAGATAGAAATTTTTAAAAGGAATGGCCGAATCAAAGGAAAAGAGGAAAAAATAACCTTATGATAAAAAAATGCAGAGCCAAAAATACTACTTGTAATTGGTAGAATAAGATATATAGAGAGAAATCTCATGAAGAAAGGAACTAGAAAGGGATGCTAAAATTATGCCAGAAAATTAGTATGCAAAAGTAATAGAAGAGAGCTAAATCCTTTTCTACACAATAGGACGGAAAAGGAACACTTCTAAAACTGATAAATCAATAAAGAGCAGAAACGATATACTATTCTGAGATCTTAGAAAATCCCCAAACAAGTAAAAGTAATGCTCTGCTCTGCAATATGAGTAACAAAGAGAAGTATTTTTTGTTATAGGTATTCTTGTCCCATTTGATTTTTTAACCATTTGCATATAATATTTCAATTTTTCAAATGTTTCATGTGATAAAAATGAGAAAAATAGAGTATATCTTGAATAACATGTGTGAAGCTACAAGTAAAGGCTTAGTATGATTTCTGAGCAGGGCTATGTGCACTAAACTTGCCTAGTTTGGAATCACAGGAAGTCATAGTGCCTTAAGTACAAAGAGCTTTGGAGGCAGGAAGAGTTTAAAGTAATTAAATTGTCTTCTGTTCAGTTATACCCAGAGGATACAGTCCTCACCAATGAGATAAGCACCTTTTTTAGTGTTCACTTGCAAAATTATGGGATAGTCACCTCCTCATAGTTCAAAGACGCAAGCAGCTAGTGAGAACCTCTTAAGGACATCCAATTCCAGTCACTGGCATAAAAGCATTCTTTCTGGTAAACCACTTCTCTGTAGGGTAATCCGAGAAGTCCTTTAAGCATTTTTGTCTCTGATAATCAATATTGCTTCGGAGATTAAATTAGTATGCATTCCCTAGTTTTTTCTAAATTTCTCTACTTTCTGATTTTATAGATTATTTTTTAATGATTAAAACCAAAGGATTAAAGATCAGGATGTAAAATATCCCATATCGTTATGTACAAATTGACACCATGTTATTTTAAGATGTTTATTGCATTCAAGCTGCATTCATGGCTTGAACTATATATTTTGTGGTATTAAAGCGTATTTTTTAAAGTTCTTCCAGAAACCAATTAGGTAGGAAAATAAACTGATATAATTGCCTTGCACACTAGTTACTATTTTTACCCAGAACTTTGAACTGTCTTATTGGAAACAAAAGGCGCAAAGTACAAGCAAAACACAAATATCTTAAAAACAAAGCCTGTCCATAGGGCAAATTAAAGATCAAAGAATGTTAAATTCCTTGAGTTTATTAAATAATTTGTCATTTGTAAAAGGGCTGAAAATTCTCATGGCCTCATTAAAAATATAAGTATTTTTTTAATTTTTATTAATAAAACCAATCAACATACAACACAAACATTCTTAGCATATGAACATTCCATACATGGTGTGCAATCAATGGCTCACAATATCATCACATAGTTGTATGTTCATCAGCTTGATCATTTCTCAGGAACAAGGTTTTTACAATCACACAGTCACTCTGCGAAAGATGATCATTATACAATCATCTCAAAGAAACATGGCTACTGGAACACAGCTCTACATTTTTAGGTACTTCCCTCTAGCCTCTCTAATACACCTTAAACTAAAAAAGTGTTATCTATTTAATGTGTAAGAATAACTTTCAGGATAACCTCTTGACTCTATTTGAAATCTCTCAGCCACTGACACTTTATTTTGTCTCATTTCTCTCTTCCCCCTTTCAGTCGAGAAGATTTTCTCAACCCCTTGATGCTGAGTCCCAGCTCATTCTAGGATTTCTGTCCCACGTTGCCAGGGAGATTTTCACCCCTGGGAGTCATGAGACTTAGAGAGGGGGAGGGCAATGAGTTTGTTGCCGTATTGGCTGAGAGATAGGCCACATCTGAGCAAAAAAAGAGGTTCTCTGGGGGTGACTCTTAGACCTAATTTTAAGTAGGTTTAGCCTGTCCTTTGTGGGGATATGTTTGTGAACAAACCCCAAGATTGAGGGTTCAGCCTGTGGATTTTGTTGTCCTCATTGCTTGCGAGAATATCGGGCCTTTTCCAAATGGGGAAGTTGAATTTTCCCTCTTTCTCACCATTCCCCCAAGGGGACTTTGCAAATACTTTTTTATTCACTGTTCAAATCACTCTGGGATTTATCAGGGCATCACTCTGGGCAAACCTACAAGGTTCCATGCACTAATGGTGTTCAATTAAACTATCCATATAAGTTATATTTGGAGATGCACTAGTCAAAATATAAATTTTGTACCAAATAAACATTTGTTGCTTTAGTCTCACACATAAGTTAAAGCTTTAAAATATGTATTACCATTGTTTTCAGCACCCTGCAATATTGACATTCCTTTATTCTTCTTCATGCAAAAACATTTTTTAATTTGCACATTTGGTCACTATCATTGCACACTCTAGGCATTCCTAGATTAAGCTATCTCAGTCTTTAGCATCTATCTTTCCTTCTGATTTCATTTGTGCCCCCAGCCCTCCTCACTCTATCAATCTCACATTCAGCTTCATTCAGTGTACTAACATTATTGTACTATAGTTAGGTAGTATTGTACTATCCATTTCTGAATTTTTACAATCAGTGCTGTTGCACAATATGTATCCCTTCAGCTCCAATTACCCAATATCTACCCTATTTTTATCTCCTGATGACCTCTGTTCTTAACTGAAGTTCCCCAAGTTCATTCATTAATGTTAGTTCATATCAGTGAGACCACACAATATTTGTCCTTTTGTTTATGGCTAATCTCACTCAGTATAATGTCTTCAAGGTCCTTCCATGTTTTTACATATTTCATAACTTTATTCTGTCTTACAGCTGCATAATATTCCATCGTATGTATATACCACAGCTTGTTTAGCCACTAGTCTATTGTTGAACATTTGGGCTGTTTCCATCTCTTAGCAATTGTAAATAATTCTTCTATAAACATTGGTGTGCAAATGTCCATTTGTGTCCTTGCCCTCATGTCCTCTGAGTAAATACCTAGCAATGGTATTGCTGGATCACATGGCAATCTTACCCTTAGCTTCCTGAGGAACTGCCAAACTACCTTCCACAATTTGGAAGCAATTGTACCTTTGACATTCCCACCCACAGTGGATAAGTGTGCTCTTTCTCCACATCCTCTCCAGCACTTATCATTTTCTGTTTTATTGATAATGGCCATTCTGGTAGGCGTGAGATGATAGCTCATTGTGGTTTTGATTTGCATTTCCCTAATAGCCAAGGAAGTTGAGCATCTTTTAATGTGCCTTTTGGCCATTTGTACTTCTTCTGAGAAGTGTCTGCTCATGTCTTTTGTCCATTTTGTAATTGGGTTGGCTGCCTTTTTGTTGTTGAGTTTAACAATCTCTTTATACATTCTGGATACTAGGCCCTTACCTGACATATCATTTCCAAATATTGTCTCCCTTTGAGTAGGTTGTCTTTTTACTTTCTTGACAAAGTTCTTTGATGCACAAAAGTGTTTAACTTTGAGGAGTTCCCATTTATCTATCTCTTTCTTCAATGCTCACGCTTTGGGTGTAAGATCTAGGAAATCATCTCCTATTATAAGATTTATAAGATATTTCCCTACATTTTCTTTTAAAAGTTTTATGATCTTAGATCTAATGTTTAGGTCTTTGATCCATTTTGAGTTAATTTTTGTATAGGGTGTGAGATATGGATCCTCTTTCATTCTTTTGCATGTGGAAATCCAGGTCTCTAGGCACCATTTATTGAAGAGACTGTTCTGTCCCAGGTGAGTTGACTTGACTGCCTTATCAAAGATCAATTGTCTGTAGATGACAGGGATTATATCTGAACACTCTATTCAATTCCATTGGTCAGTATATCTATCTTTATGCCAGTACCATGCTGTTTTGACCACTGCTGCTTTGTAATATGCCTTAAAATTAGGTAGTGAGAGATGTTTGACTTCATTTTTATTTCTCCGGATATTTTTGACTATTCAGAGCACCCTGCCTTCTAGATAAATTTGGTTGTTGGTTTTTCTATTTCTGAAAAGTGAGTTTTTGGGATTTTAATTGGTATTGCATTGAATCTATAAATCAGTTGAGGTAGAATTGACATCTTAACTACATTTAGTCTTCCAATCCATGAAAACGGTATGCCCTTCCATTTATTTAGGTCTTCCGTGATTTCTATTAGGAATTTCTTGTAGTTTTCTTTGTACAGATCTTTTGTATCCTTAGTTAAATTTATTCCTAAATATTTTATTATTTTGGTTGCAATTGTAAATGGATTTTTTTTCTTGATTTCCAAACACTACAGATTATTGAGTGTTGATCTTGTAACCTGCCACATTGCTGTACTCATTTATTGGTTCTAGCAGTTTTGCTGTGGATTGTTCAGGGTTTTTGACATATAGTATCATATCATCTGCAAACAGTGAGAGTTTTACTTCTTCCTTTCTTATTTTGATACCATGTATTTCTTTTTCTTGTCTAATTGCTCTGGTTAGAACTTCCAACACAATGTTGAATAACAATGGTGATAGTGGACATCCTTGTCTTGTTCCTGTTCTTAGGGGGAATGTTTTCAATTGTTTCCCCATTGAGGATGATGTTAGCTGTGGTTGTTTTCATATATTCCCTTTATCATGTTGAGGAAGTTCCCTTCTATTCTTAGTCTTTGAAGTGTTTTCAACAAGAAAGGATGTTGAATTTTGTCAAATGCCTTTTCCGCATCAATTGAGATGATCATGTGATTTTTCTGCTTTGATTTGTTGATATGGTGTATTACATTAATTGATTTTCTTATGTTGAACCATCCTTGCATATCTGGGATGAATCCTATTTGGTTGTGGTGTATAATTCTTTTAATATGCTGCTGGATTCAATTTGCAAGAATTTTGTTGAAGATTTTTGCATCTATATTCATTAGAGAGATTGTTCTGTAGTTTTCTTTTCTTGTGGTTTCTTTATCTGGCTTTGGTATGAGGGTGATATTGGCTTCATAGAATCAGATAGGTAGCCTTCCCTTCTTTTCAATTTTTTATAAGAGTTTGAGTAGAATTGGTACTAATTCTTTCTTGAATGTTTGTTAGAATTCACATGTGAAGTCATCTGGTCCTGGACTTTTCTTTTTTGGAAGCTTCTTAATGATTAGTTCAATTTCTTTATTTGTGATTGGTTTGTTGAGGTCGTCTATTTCTTCTCAAGTCAATGTTGGTTGTTCATGCCTTTCTAGAAAGTTGTCCATTTCATCTACACTGTCTAGTATATTAGCATAAAGTTGTTCATAGCATCCTCTCATTACTTCCTTTATTTCTGTGGGTCAATGGTTATGTCTCCTCTTCCATTTCTGATTTTATTTATTTGCAGCCTCTCTCTTCTTTTTGTCAACCTCACCAAATGTCCATCAATCTTATTGTTTTTCTCATAGAACCAACTTCTGATTTTGTTAATTTTCTCAATTGTTTTCATGTTCTCAATTTTATTTATTTCTCCTCTAATCTTTGTTATTTCTTTCCTTTTGCTTGCTTTGGGGTTAGTTTGCTGCTCTTTCTCTAGGTCTTCCAAGTGAACAGTTAATTCCTTGACTTTTGCTCTTTCTTCTTTTTTGATATAGGCATTTAGGGCAATATATTTCCCTCTTAGCACTGCCCTCACTGCATTTCATAAATTTTGATATGTTGTGTTTTCATTTGCCTTGAGATATTTACTGATTTCTCTTGTAACTTCTTCCTTGACCCACTGGTTGTTTAAGAGTGTGTTGTTGAGTCTTCATATATTTGTGAATTTTCTGGTCCTCTGCCTATTATTGATTTCCAACTCCATTCTTTAAGATCTTAGTATGATGTCAGTATTTTTTAATTTATTGAGACTTGCTTTCTGACCCAGCATATGGTCTACACTTAAGAATGATCCATGAGTACTTGAGAAAAAGTGTATCCTCCTGTTGTGGGGTGTAATGTTCTATAAATGTCTGTTAAGTCTAGTTCATTTATTGTATTATTCAAATTCTCTTTTTCTTTTTTGAGCCTCTATCTAAATGTTCTGTCCATTGATAAGAGTGGGGAATTGAAGTCTCCAACTATTACAGTAGATGTGTCTATTTCTCTTTTCAGTGTTTGCCTCATGTATTTTGGAGCATTCTGGCTTGGTGCATAAATATTCATGAATTGTTATGTCTTCCTGTTGAATTATTCCTTTTATTAATACATAGTGTCCTTCTTTTTCTCTTTTAATTGTTTTATATTTGAAGTTTAATCTGCAGGATATCAGTATAGCTACTCCTGCTCTTTTCCGATTGTTGTTTGCATGAAATATCTTTTCCCATCCTTTCACTTTCAACCTATGTTTATCCTTTGGTCTAAAATGTGTCTCCTGTAGAGAGCATGTAAATGGGTTCTGTTTTTAAATCCATTCTGCCAGTCTATGTCTTTTGATTGGGGAGTTTAAACCATTAACATTTAGTGTTATTACTATAAAGACAGTACTTTCTTCCACCATTTTGCCTTTTGGATTTTATATGTCATATCTAATTTTTCTTCTTTTTACCTTTACTGATAGTCTTCATTTCTACACTCTTCTCCACATCTTTTTCCCCTGCCTTTTCCTACCTGTCTCTAGTACTCCCTTTAGTATTTTCTACAGAGCTGGTCTCTTGGTCACAAATTCTTTCAGTGATTTTCTTGTCTGAAAATGTTTTAATTTCCCCCTCATTTTCGAAGGACAATTTTTATGGATATTGAATTCTTGGTTGGCGGTTTTCTCTTTTAGAATCTCAAATACATCATACCACTGTCTTCTGTCCTCCAAGGTTTCTGCTGAGAAGCCTATGCATAGTCTTATTGGGTTTCTCATTTATGTGATGGGTTTTTTTCTCTTGCTGCTTTCAAAATTCTCCCTTTCTCTTTGACATTTAACATTCTGATTAGTAAGTGTCTTGGAGTATATCTATTTGAATTTATTCTTTTTGGGTACTCTGCACTTCTTGATTCTGTAATTTTAAGTCTTCCATAATACTTGGGAAATTTTCAGTGATAATTTCCTCCATTAGTTTTTCTCCTCCTCTTCCCTTCTCTTCTCCTTCTGGGACATCCACAATACATATATTCATGTGCTTCATGTTGTCATTCAATTCCCTGAGACCCTGCTCATATTTTTCCATTCTTTTCCTTATATTTTCTTTTGCTTATTGGATTTCAGATGTCCTGTCCCCCAGCTCACTAATCCTATCTTCTGTCTCTTGAAATCTAACATTGTAGGTTCTTATTGTTTTTTCATCTCTTCTACTGTGCCTTTCATTCCTATAAGTTCAGTGATTTGATTTTTCAGACTTTCAATTTCTTCTTTTTGTTCATCCCTTGCTTTCTTTATATCCTCCCTCAATTCACTGATTTGATTTTTTATGATATTTTCCATGTCTGTTTGAATATCCTGAATTAATTGCTTCAACTCCTGTTTCTCATTTGATTTGTTGGCTTGTTCTTTTGACTGGGCCATATCTTCAATTTTCCTACTATGATCGTTATTTTTTTCCTGGTGTCTAGGCATTTAATTTCTTTAATTAGTTTATTCTGGAGATTGTTTCCACTTTTCTTACCTAGGATTTTCTTGCTGGATGACTTTGCTGTCTATCTGTTCTTTGACATGCAGTTCAGGTTATTCTAGACCACTAGCTTAGGTTTTATTTAGCAGATCAGAATTTTCCAGTTCTTGTTATCTTGTTTCTTGCTCTGCCTGTATAGCGCCTTTTTCCCCCTTAGGAGGGTCTACTTAGGTATTATAGACCCCAGTCAGATTTTCCCAGACCAAATTGGCCTCCTCTCAGGAGGAATGAGTCACCTGCATCAGTTTTCCCTGAGGGTGAGACCCAGCAGGTTGAAAAACTTTCCTATGATGCCTCTAGGTTCTGTGTTTTTCTTATCTTGCCCAGTATGTGGTGCTTGTCTGCCTGTGGGTCCCACCAGCATAAGGTGATGTGGTACCTTTAACTTCAGCAGACTCTTCCTGCTGTGCATGTGGTTGAGACAAAGGACAGGTTGTAGGCTGGCTTTAATTGCTTCAGTTTTCAGACCCTGGGGTCTGAATTCCTTAAAGGAGGGATTCCACCTGAGCTGAGCCCCACCTCTCTCCTGGGAAAGGCACAGCCTCCAGACAAGCTTAATTCCACCCTTGCCTGGGGCACTTAGAACCTAAGAAGCCTTGCAGTTCTATCAAAAGAGCAGTCAAGCCATAGAAACATAGCCACAAAAAAGAATAGAAAAAAAAAATCCTCCTTTTCAGAGCAGGATCCTGGTTCCTTGGGTTTGCCAATCCGAGCTTAAATTGGTACATTGCTCTGTGTATCTCCAGGTCCTATGTGCCCCCTCCTTTCCTTCAGGACCCAGACCCTTTCAAATATTTTGTGCTGTCTGATCCAAAAAAAAAAAAAGTGTTTATTTATTTATTTATTTTCTGTTAACCCAGCCTCTTCTGTGCCGGGGCAAAAACCAGCAATCTCAGCTTTGACTCGAGGTTCAGCTGAGCTGGGGGACTAATTTTCGTAGTCAGAATTTGTTCTGACTAAGTTTCCTTTAAAATCCACAATTTTGAGCTTGGTTGCTCAGCCCCTTGCTGCTAGTATAGTCTTTTTCCTTTCCCCTCCGGGAATCAGCCTGTGGGGGAGAGGTGCCCGCCGCTGTGGCTTGGGGGACTCATGGTTCTGGGTGGGATCGCAGCTAGTCCAGCTTGTCCAGATTGGTGTACACTATGTGTCCAGTCATTGACATGGCCCCAGTAGCTGTTCTGTGCTGCTCCTGGCTATTTATTGCTGCTCTGAAAGACAAACTAAATCCCACACCTCACTAAGCTGCCATCTTGGCCCCTTCTGCTAATATAACTATTTTAATCTGAATTAACCCACCACATAAAAATGAGGAGAAAAATTAATCCACTAAAATTATTGGCTTTGATATTTTTAAAGTAGTATAAATAAATCTTTATCCAAAGAAAATCACTTCTGGACTCTTTCTATTTCTAGTCTGTCAAAGCCAAGTTCTCAACATGTAGGTTAATTTTCATATAATTCTTAATGAATTTTACTTTTGTATGGGATGATCTTCATTATACTAGCAAAAGTTGCAATAATTTCAGTTTCAACAACTAATAGCCTTCAAAGGAATATTACATAGTTACCAATTACATACGATATTGATGGTTTAAAATGGCCTTTAATGGCTTATGCCTGAACATGGCAGAAAGTCATACTTATCTGCAGGCCTATAAACTTATAAAACATGTTTAATGAGGCACCATAAGATGAGACATAAGAAGTTCATTTGTTCGTATGTGTAAAGTTCTGGCTCTGCTCTTAATAAAGTCATTATCTAAATTAGGAAAAAAGACAGGTACTCAGGTAAATATAATAACAATATTAAAATTGGAAATAAAGTATAAGGTTCAACTTATTAATAAAGACAGTAAATGGCTTAAATGTTAAGAGGCAAGACTGAAGCTAAAGAAATACTCTTCAGAGACTGCTACTTGCTTTGTAAGTGCCTGGAACTATCTTATATAATTTATATATATAAAAAATAACATGAAAACAAATAAGAAAAAGAGGAAATAAGTTTCCTTTAAAATCCAGCTACTATACTGGGGCACAGTGCTTGGCACATGGTAAATCTTTAATAGCTATATGCTGAATGGATGAAATTTAACTCTGCTCTTCCTGGCAGCTGCATGTGTAAATATGGTTAAATTGACAAAAGAATAAGGAAGAGTAAATTGTCAAGTGCCTGAAGTTTCCCCTCATGATGGCCTTTCATTTGGGAACCACAAAATACAACACTGGACCCTTTGACCATGTTTATAAACAGCCCGTAAGCTAGCTAATATGTATGACTTGGAGGTCACAGGTCTAAGAGTCTGCTTGACTCCCAGCGTGTGCCCCTTCCCCAGCTGAACAATTGTGCCATTCCTCTTAGAGCTGAACCTCACAGGACACAGCACTCCACGGGCTGGAAGGTTTTCCACACTGACCTAGCTTTGATGTTCACTAGTCACCTCAACCCAGTAACTGAATCATATTCTATCAGAGGCCATGACTCTTATTCCAGCCAGGCTCTTACTGTTTGCTGTGTTTCCCATCAATATCTGCTTTATTTTTTATCAGGGGCATGCACTGCCATATTTCCTCCCGGGCTCCAAGTCAGCACAGAGCTCTCCTGCTGCACCCCTGCTCTGCTGTCCCTCTTCACATTTTTTTTTTTTTTTTTTTTTTTTTAGTTCTCCAATCTCTTTGCTGTGGCTAGGATATACTTGAATCTGTCCATTTCTCCTGAATGTGTTCTTCTTAATCTCCTCCCAGTAGACCTTTCTGTTATTCCACAGGGAATTCCTCCCTGCCCTGGAGTTGAATATACATGAACTTTGGTAAACCAGTGTTTGCCTTCCCTCTAGTTCACAGGTTGGGTAGCACTGGCTCTACTTTCTGCAAGAAACAAGAAGAGGACCTTTCAGGGCTTGGGGGAATTTGGTGCCATACTCAGTATGCATGCTTTGAACACTCCAGTGCCTGTCCATATGTTCTAAGCCCCCCTCCACTGGTCTCTGTTTATAAAGGCAGACAGCTCTTTTCAAATTATGTACTAGAATAAAGCCTTCAGCAAGTTTCTGACGAGTTAAACACCTATGCATACAAATATCTTGGCATTGATGTAAAATAATATATAAAAGCAAATTAATTTTTATAAATATTTCCATATATTCAATGAATATGTATTGAGTGCCTATTACATAAAAGCACTATTTTTGGCATCAAATACAGCAGTGAACAAATGAACACCCTGACTTCCTGGAACTTACATACTATGAGGGGATAGAGACAGTCAACACGATGAGTAAGTATACTATATGTATTTTAGATAATGAGAAGTATCAAGGAGGAAAAAAAAAAAAGCAGGGGAGAAGAAACAGGCACATTTTAAATGGTGTGGCCAGGGACTTTCATGGAAAGACTTGAAGAAAATAAAACAACTTGTCATAACAGGAATCTGGGGTAGGGGATGCAGGAGAACATTCAAGGCCAAGAAAAGTACAGGTACAAGGACTCTTAGGAAAGAGCATGACTGAAGGGGTACAATATGGCTAGAGTGGAGTGGTAGAGGTAGATGGGAATATTTTGTAATTAGGTCAGAGAGATCGTTGGGGGCTTGGGGGGGAGTGAGTTGTGCCTGGGAGGTGGAATTACCACACAGATTATTACAGGTCCTAGTTAAGACATTAGGTTTTACTCTAATAATAGGAGACACATTGGAAATTTCGAGCAGAAGAGTGACATATCCTGATACGCCCATAATAACCGCTGGTTTGATATGGTTGAAACAGGCAAAGTAAGATGTAGGGAGGCAGTAGTGGTGATTACAGGAGGTCAAATATTTCTCTTACTTTTAATACAGCAAGAGAGAAATAAATGAGCCAAAAATTAAACCAAAACTTTGAGAATAAAAGCTGGAAGAATGGAACTGCCATCTACTGAGAGGTGGAAAACTAAGTTATGGGGCGTGGGTAGACGGGTAGGGAGGGGGCATGTTTTAGCTAATAAGTTGCTGGAATGCAATATACCAGAAATGGAACAGCTTTAAAAAGAGGGAATTTATTAAGTTAAATGTTTATAGTTCTAAGGCTAAGAAAATGTCCAAATTAAGGCACCAACAAGAGGTTACCTTTACTCGAGAAAAGCCAATGAAGTTCAGGATTTCTCTCTCAGCTGGAAGGGCACATGGTGATGTCTGCTAGCTTTCTCTCCCAGCTTCTTGTTTCATGGAGCTCCCCCAGGAGCGTTTTCCTTCTTCATCTCCAAAGGTCTCTGGCTGTATGGACTCTGTTCTGGTTGTTCTGAAGCTTTTCCCCAAAATGGTTCCCTCTTCAAAGCCTCCAGTAAGCAATCCCACCTTGAATGGGTGGAGATACATCTTCATGGAAACCATCTAATCAAAAGTTACCACCCACAGTTGGGTGGGTCATATCTCCATGGAAATGATAAAAAAGACTCCACCTAGCAATACTGAATGAAGATTAAAGGACATGGCTTTTCTGGGGTACATAATAGCTTTAAACTGGCACAGAGCATATTAAGAATTCAGAAATATCTAACTAGAACCATTCTTTTAGATAAAAAGAAATCGTCTATATTTTCACTATAGTAAAAACCTGAGTGAATCATAGTGTTCTTCTCTTTTTTTTTGTAAATGAACACATGACATTTTGAAATATCTGAGGTTCCTAATAGTATCAATGTTTAGAGTTGTATGCTATATTCACATCTGGAATACTCCTCTCCTGTCCCAAATATGTATTACAGGAGAATCTATCTGTATAGCAATTAAGCATGTAAATGAGCAATTCATTTATCTTGATCCTTGGAAAGTATCATTAATCAAATTTATGAATGCAATGAAATCACTTCTTCCATGTTTATTAAAAGTCATTATGAAAATGTTATCTCTGGGCTCAGCTGACAGTTTTAAACTTAATGTGGCTTTTAATCAATGGCAATACAATCAGTTATATAGCCCTGGGCACCTTAAGGAAGGTATATTACACCAGTCAAAAAGATATATTTCCCTTGAATTTAGATCTTGAATAAAAAAAGAAACCAAGATCTTAATTTACATACAAGTAATACCTGTATAGTGAAAAGTGCCCTGGTTTAGGAGGAAATAAAAAGTGGGCAATAGTCTGTCGCTTATTAGTGGTACAGTCTTGGAACTGTCATCTGATTGTATTGAGCAGCCAATTTTCATTTTTTAGAATAACTTCCTATAGTGTTACTATGCAACATAAATGTAAAAATTGTGGTATTAAACTTATGTTACATTTAAATGTTTTTATAAATATAATTAATTTGCATTTTGTCACAGAATCCATTCATTTGTTTATTCATTCAAATATTTATTGCTTAGTGTCAATCAATGTATGGATTAAAGCTTGAAGTAAGGATGTTCACTTGCTTGGAGGGGATAAGCTATGAGTTTGTGATGGTTAGATTCATGCATCAACTTAGCCAGGTGATGGTGTTTACTTGCTTGGCTAAGCAAGCACTGGCCTGATTGTTACTGTGAGGACATTTCATGGGCTTAAATCCTCAGTAAGTTGATTGCATCTATGACTGATTTCATCTACAATCAACTGTGAAGACTGCCTTCAACAATGAGAGATGTCTCACTCAATCAGTTGAGTGTTTTAAAAAATGATTTCAGGGTGGCTGCCGTGGCTCAGCAGGCAGAGCTCTGACCTGCCATGCTGGAGGTCTGGAGTTTGATCCCTGGTGCCTCCTGCCCATATGCAAATTTAAAAATAAATAAATAAGTAAATAAAAATTGCTAAGTAAGAATTAAAAAAAAAAAATGATTTCATCACTCAGAAGAGAGAATTTCCATCTCTACTTCAGCCAGCCAGCTACTCCTAGGGAATCCATCAAAAATCTTCATTGGAGTTCCCGGTTTGCAGCATACCCTAGAGAATTTGAACTTGTGTATCCCTACAGTCACATGAGACACTTTTATTAAAATTTCCTAATAGTTACAGATCTCTCCTGTCAGCTCTGTTTCCCTAGAGAACACTGATTAATACAGTGTTCAAGGAGATAAAAGATGGATGGATGACAAATTGACTGACAGATGAATCAATCAAAGATAGTATGCATGAAAGTGCTTTATAAAATTTAAAATCTATACCAATGTTGATTTTGAGTATTCAGATGAAGTATCCAGCTGCCTTCATAATACACTTTATTGCCTCTACACTAATGGATAAATTTTGGAGTGAGATCTAAAATGTCCTGACAATGTATTAATTAAATCAAATTCAGACCACACTGCCACATTATAGAGAAAACTGATAGGCTTTTCTATTCCCCATCCCAAATGATACCCAGCCTTAATGTTCGGTACATCTCATCAGGGGACCTACAATATGATTATGGGACAGCATTAAGAATCTCTAACTATAAAATAGAAATATAGCTATGTCCCAACTTTGAATATAACCCTCATTAACACTTCTTAGGAAGAAATTACAGTAAAAAATACAAATTTTCTTGTAATTCAGTCAAAAGAGAA
The DNA here is from genome assembly GCA_004026745.1 of Myrmecophaga tridactyla. Classification (NCBI taxonomy): domain Eukaryota; kingdom Metazoa; phylum Chordata; class Mammalia; order Pilosa; family Myrmecophagidae; genus Myrmecophaga; species Myrmecophaga tridactyla. The sequence continues at coordinate 24,595 of PVIY010006423.1, read as the reverse complement.
TAAATCCTATTGCCCTTGTGAGTTAAAGTTCCTAAGAAAACAGTAGTCTAAATATATCCTCCCTAATTTCTTATTCCTATCAGTCTCAACCAGGTGGCTCTTCAATGCTGGGTGGAAGTAGCCTTTAGCAGTTCTAACCTTGGGAATGATTTGGGGGACACAGAACTGAATACATGAGTCTCTCATGAACTGTATTTTTAAAGGGTCAGAAAGTTAATAGGTAATACAAGATTATCACAGTGTGTGTTTCATATCTATGAAACTGAGAAAATGAATTATCACCCAGCTCCAAAAAGTTATCATTGGCAAAATCATGTTTCCAAACTCAGTATTCAATAATGCCAAATATGATGGTAGGGTTGCAACAGTGTCTGAGAAAGAAAGGTGGACAGAGAGAATCTTGGAGTCAGATTTGCCAAGTTGCCAGTTGGCTTATACCAGATGCCCAGAATCCAAAATCTGTAACATTAAATTCATTCCCACTAAAGAGTTAATTAGTTTACTTTATCAGAGTAAAGTAATTAGTTTACTTTATCAGAGGAAAAAAACATCATCCCATTTTATCAGCTCTTCTTTCAGGTTATTTTTTTCTTCATGTCTGTTTTTGCAATGTTTGGAAAATTGCAATAGTGGCAGTTTCAGTCATTTTAGGCAGCTTTCTATCCCATATAGCCTATTCAAAACCTTAATTTTCATTTTTCCTTTGAGCCCTGTGTTTCTGGCACCACAGTGTTGAATTTTCAGCATTCTCTAGCACATAGCTTCCATAATGCCTTGTGAACAAATATTTTCAATTCTGTGTCTCAGTAGCTATTTCCACTACCTCTTCTTATAGAATACTAGGTTTTTAAATCTGCCTCTTAAAAAAGGGTTATCCATCTTTCCTCACAGTTGTTTCAGATAAAAAACATCATCAGTGGACTTCTGTATTAAAGTTGCTGTTTATACTTGTGCCCTGGACTTAAAGGCACAATGAGGGCCAATAGTGTTCTCAAAATACTGTCATTCCTAGCATTTCTTTCTGCTGTAGTCCAAAGGCTCACCTGACTTTCTAACAACTCAATTTTTAAATAAAATTTTTTTTAAATTTTAGAATAGTTTTGGATTTAAACAAATGTTGTGATGATAGTACAGAGTTCCCATATACCTACTCCCAATTTCTTCTATTGCTAACATCTTTCATTAGTAGAAGTCATTTGTCACACTTAATGAACAAATATTGATACATTATTAAATTAACTAAAGTCCATGCTTCATTCAGATGTCTTTAGTTTTTACTTATTTCTCTGTTTCAGGATCACTTTCAGGATACTACATTGTATTTAGTCATCATGTTTCCTTAGATTTCTCTTGACTGTGGCAGTTTCTCAGGCTTTCATTGTTTTGATGACCTTAACAGTTTTGAGAAGTGCTGGTAACAGTTCAAGTTCGCATGAGTTGGTTTCTTTCTCTCTCTCCTTGATGTAGGGTTAGTATTCTTTGCAGAGTTTAAATGACTTCCCTCCTTTTGCTTTCCCTGTGTTTTCACAGCCAAGGAGTTTGTTTTTCTAACACACTTCTCTAAATTTTATCGTTTGGAGTCTGCCATGGTGAGAGATATCAAATCAGTGAGCCTGGGCCTGCCTAAAATGTCTTGAACATTTTCATATTCCTATGTTGCATGATCCAAACCAGTAGAATATCTGTCTTTAGACTGACATATAGCCAAAGCCACAACTGATTGATGTTCTGTCTCATCTTTGTTGTACCTTCCTATAGAATCCAAATTCCATATATACCTCAAGCATGTTCCCTTGGGGTAATGGCAATGTCCGATGCTCTCTTAGTGTAACTATCCTTTTGAAACTCACCTATGAAATGGTATGACGATTCAACACTGATCTTCCTCATTTTCCCCTCTCAAATGTGTTCAAATTTTTGTGTACCGTATTAGCACAGTCGTCCTAATCTTCTTGGTATTTACTCAGTTCTTCTTACAAGAAATCCTCTAGTTTTGGCTTTAAGACCTCCATAGTCTTTTGGAGCAGCTCCTTCATTGGTATCCAGTCGTGTTCTCTGATGCTCTGGTATTCTTTCTCTGTCAGAGTTCTTTGAGGCTCAGTGACCCTTTCTGTTCCAGAAACAACTAAACCAATATTCCCCATGAACTGGTGTCTTGTTTAGAGCAGTTAGGCTGCAGTTCAACTCCTTTCCCTTTTAAATATGACTCTCCTGGTCTTTAAGATCTCATTTTCCCCTTCATATTTGTCTAATCAGTCTGCTAAGAGCTCACCTTTTCTCATAAGCTACTCTCTCCAGGTTAAGTACCCAGTCTTTCTTTATTGTTTTTTGAAATAACCATTCCAATAACTTTTCAATTGCCTGAAAAAACTTGCTTCCTAGAGTGAAAAGGCACAACCCTTTCCATTTGCCTCATTAGATCATGGGCTTACAACAACTTAAATTTGAGCTGTATCTTTACCTTATAGAATGCAAAATATTCTACTCACATTAATGGCTTCTATTTATTTTTAGTTTTTCATTAATAAAAAATCTACCACCCTTCTCTTGGAAAACCCACAGTTGGGTCTCTGAAAGTTAGGATCTATAGTCAAAGTTTAAACAGTTAAAAAATATCAAGTCAACTTCGGACTTGACATTCCTTCCACAATTCTCTCTCATGGTCTCCAAGGCAGGGGATATGACATAAAACAGGAGAGAATGTAGGGCAGCTGATCTGACACTACCTACACACTCCTGCCACTAAAAAATTCAAAGAATATGCAAAACTCAGCTGCTTTGCTGTTTAAAATCAACAAATGTTCTTTTCCAATGACTAAAGAAGACTAATCTCAACGCATCTTCACCTGAAATACTAGGGCAAACTGCCTACGAATTTCAAGGTCTCGTCTCTGCCATCTTACCTGAAGGCATCGCCTTCCAGGAATACAGAGGTCATTTACACAGTTAAGAGTTTGTAAAAGGCACAAATTCTTACCAGAATAAAAATGGTCACTTTCCTGGAACAAAGTTATTATATGCTTCAGTGACCCATCAAAGTCAAAAACCCACCTGGACAATTTAATAAAGCTGGAGGCTTAATGCCACCTACCAAGGGTACATGAGATAAAAACCAATAATAAGATTGTAAAAAGCAGCCATGTGACATGCTATAGAGAGTTGCCAATTACCAAGGTCAAATACCCACAACTTCCACCTCTATTTCTGCCTGGTAAACCAAAACCCAAAGATATACTTTAGGGTCCTGCTTTAAGCAAGATCACTAGATTTCCACAGAGAAGTTTTGTTTCTCTCCAAATCCTATTCCTTACCTGTTGTCAAGTTTCTGAACAAATGCATAATATTTGGTGATTTGCAGAATTACCATATAAAATCTTCTCATCCCAACAAAATTTAGAATCAGCTGAGAGCTGACCAAACAAGACAGGAGGGTGGAGACACAGGTTGTATTACTGAGGAAGCTGCTGGGGTGATAGCTTAGATATTTAGCTACATGCATTACTAAAACCTGAGTCAAACCATCTACCATATATTAGGAAGCAAAGAAGAATAGCATAGTTTATCTAATAAAAGACCTATCAGGTTTGTAAGGTGCACCAAGATTTTAAGTGACACTAAGAAAGAAATGAATCCAGTCTGTCATTTCAATTAGACCTGCTATTAGTTTTAAAATGCACACTTATTCAGAAATGTTCAGATGCTAGAAAAGTATGTCTTAGTGTTGATGAAATAGGGCATATGATCTCTTTAAGCAGCAGATCCCACACAAAGAAAATAAGGAAAAGCAGTTAAGCTGTAAAGTCCCTGCTTCCTCTTCCATGTATTTGAAATTGTAGGATAATTAACTCCTACTTCCCTTGGGAGCAGGTAAAGAGAGCGCAAGGGGGCCAGAAAGTGTTATACTAATTTTTGAGTGCTTGGAAATATGAAGCAAGGAGAAAATAGATTCCCTCACCCATCAAATATTAACATATTTCTGAAATCTTACAAGAGAACAGAAGATTATGTCAAAAGTAATCTCCAAAACCTTTAACATTGAAAATAGCTTGGCCTTCATAGAAAAAAAATACTATAAGAAAAATCCTAAATATAAAGTTAATATTTCCTTTTAAGGATTGGAAACTATAGAACTATGATACAAACTGCACATTTCAATTGTAAGAGAATCATTACAGCATAGTAAATATTTTGGAACTATTATTTACAATATTCAAACACTGGACCAATATTTTATATACAAGGAAATAGGATCCAGAGTGCTATTTTACCAGAACAACACAATTTTATCTTTGGCCTAAGAAGATGAAAGTCTTAACTATTTGTTTATCCGAATGGCCTTATATTAACTTTCCTTTAAAATCAGAGATATTATAGTTTTGGTCTCTATGACTAAGAGCAGAATGTTCATTGTTTACTTTGCATTGACAAACAGCATATTGTACTTTCTAAGCACTGTGTAGACAAGGACATTTGAGGGCCTGGTATTAATGACAACAAAGAGCAAAGTGATAAACACCTGATGGAGTCTGATGTGTTATATAAAGGCAATACAACATAGTTATTTAGAGCATCATGTTTGGAGTCAGTCCTGAGCCCTAATCTTGATCCCACTGCTTAGTAAGTGGGCTAGCTATCTAACCTCACTTCACTTCAGTTGCTTTTTTGATGAAAAGGTAATACAACAACAACAACAATAATAATAATAATAACACCTCCCTCCCAGGCTGTTGTATGAATTATTGAGGATATATATATATAGTATTCAACAAATACTTCAGGCTATCTGACATCTGGGCATGGGATAGGTAGGGATAGATAGATGTAATAGTTTGTTAAGCTGCTGGAAAAGAATATACCAGAAATGAAACAGCTTTTAGAAAGGAAATCCAGTAAGTTATAAGTTTATGGCTCTAGTGCGAAGAAAATGTCCAAACTAAGGCACCAACAAGAGGTTACCTTCACTCAAGAAAGGCTGATGCCATCCAGAACACCTCTGTCAGCTGGGAAGGCACCTGGCTGACATCTGCTGGTCCCTTGCTCCTGGGCACCATTGCTTTCAGCTACTCATTTTGGCTCCGTCAGCTCTGAAGTAAATGTTCTCTAAGCAGCTGCATCTACTCTTCCAAACATCTGTGTCTGTGTCTGCAACTGCTCTGAGTTTTGTTCAAGTGTTTCCCCTTTTAAAGCACTCTGGTAAACTAAGCAAGACCCTCCTTGACTGGGTAGAGTCACATCTCCATCTAATTAAAAGGTCACACCCACAATTGTGTGTGCCACATCTCCCTGAGATAATCTAATCAAAAGTTTCCATCCTATGATATTAAATCAGGATTAAAAGAAACGGTTGCCCCCACAAGATTGGATTGGGATTAAAACATAGCTTTTCTGGGGTAGTTAATACTTTCAAACTGGTACAGTAGGGATATAGCGAGGGGAGTGGGAGTTAGGATTACATCTCTGCCCCCTCCCCTGTGGTTGCTGAGATTAGTCCTGCCAAATGAGTTATAAATAGAAGCTATTTTCTATCTCTTTTTTGACAGAGCATTAACATATGAATGTAAAACCCTCAGGATCTTTCTTTCCCTTTGCCACAACTGACAATGTTCCAGACAGAGGGTGTTCCATTGACTGAAGTCCCAGAGTAAGAATGAAATAAACAGAGCCCCTACCTGCCCTCACTTGACATGTAGTATGATAACTGTTTTAAGCCACTGAGATTTTGGAGATTGTTTATTACTACACCATAGTTTAATCAACCCTGAGAGATCCTCCTATTTGATTTCATCTCTAAGAATCATGTATCATTATAGTTTTAATACCATTTATATGATCCACATCTTCCTTTTATGGCTATAATTGAGCAGGTTGTTGGCAATATAGTTGAAATTCATTCATTCAACAAAGTTGATCTGGACATTGTCTTAGGTTCAGGCAAACAACGCTGGCAAATGGAAAAGGTACTTTTCCTCACAGTCTACTGTGAAATTGACTGGACCATGGAGGCTAGAGGAGAGTGTGCATATTAATAAAAAAATCCATGTAAGATTTTGGCCCACATTTAATTCTAGATCATTTAGAGACTTATCACTGCCATACTCTTAATCATTTCATGTACAATCGGTTTATAATTTTTGCTTTCCTAGTATCTGAAATTTTTAGTAATGATATCATTCCTTAAACCTAAAACTTGCCTTGTATAGCTTCATTACCTGTTTAAGTCTTCAATAAGGATGAGTTTATTTAATTGCACTTTTCATACACTTTTTTACTTTTAAGCACTTTTTTTGAAGTTTTTATATTTTCAAGCTTCTGAAGATTAAAGCCTTGTGCAAAAGATACACTGAACAGAATTTGAGGGAAATGAAGGTTAGGCTATGAGGCACAACCTAAATGCAGAGTAGCCATGGGCACAGAGTGGAGTGGGGACAGAGGAACTAGCAGGAAAACACTGACCAATGAATAGGGAGCAATTAGAGGTAGGGTCGGCTAAGGGAAACCCACACTAGATTAAAAGTCAATTGGTTTGCTTGATCTTGAGGCTTGCTCTTGTGAAGCTTATGCATACAGCAAAGAAGTTTAGCCTACCTATAGGTATGCCTAAGAGTCACCTCCAGAGGACCTCTTTTGTTGCTCATATATAGCCTCTCTCTTTCTCTAAGCCCAACTCTGCAAGTGACAACATTGCCCTCCCTCCTAAGTGGGACTTTCAGGGATGAAAGTCTCCCTGGCAGCATGGAAGATGACTCCCAGGGATGAGCCTGGCCCTGGCACTATGGGATCAACAATGCCATTCTGAACAACAGTGGGGAAAAAAGTGTAACAAATAAGGTATCAGTGGTTGAGAGAGTTCTAATAGTCAAGAGGCTACTCTGGATGTCACTCTTACACAAGCTTGTTAGATATTGCTACCTATCATAACTTGCCAACCCCCAACCAAAACCAGTCCTGCCAACCCTAAAGAATACCACGGACATTATATAAGATTCTATGAAGTTCCCATGCACTAGCCTAACTTTCCAAAAACCAAAAACCTTCAGATGGGTCCCTGGACCAGATAAGTCCTGAAATGCAGAAGGGCCAGCCTTTCAAGAACATCAACTAGTTCCATCCCTCATCCCATATTATCGATAGCCCCTTCTAACATGAAAAACTTAGAATGGGCATAGCCCAAATATCCTTAAAGAATGGGAGAAAGATCAAAGGTGATGGTGGAATTATACAGAGAAGGTAGGGTTTAACAAATGAGTATGATCACTGAATCATTTTATTGATATTTCTTTGTGTCTCCAGCACCTTAGAGTAGCTAGAAGTAAAAGCCTAAAATTGTGGAATTGTAACCCATAACAAACTCTGAAATCTATTCTACAATTAATTGTTGCTATGTGCTTTAAAATGTATTGCTTTTTTTGTATATGTTATTTTTCACCAAAAAAAAAAACAGAAAAAGAGAGAGAAGGATGAGTATAACAGAGAAGATAGGATTTAACAAATGAGTATGAGTACTGAATCATTATACTGATACTTCTTTTCATCTCCAGTGTCCTGGAGCACTAGAAGAAAAAATGAAAAATCATGGAACTGTAACCCAAATAAACTTTAAGATCTGTTCCATAACCACTAGTTAAAATGTACTTGGAAATTTATTACTTTTTTTGTATATATGCTGTATTTCACAATTAAAAAAAGTCTAAAAAAGTTAATTGGCTTGAATTCAAGCTCTAACTTTCTTACTCATTTGCTATATGACCTTGAATAAATCACTTCTCCTTTCTTTCCCTTAGTTTTCTCATCCAGAAAATATGGAATATAGAATTTTTTAAAAACTCAACTATGTGATGATATTGTAAATTACTGATTACATATGTAAAATGGAATGATCATATGGTAAGAATGTCTGTGTTTGCTTGTTGTTATGTTTAAAAAAAGTTAAAAATTAATTTAAAATATGGACAAAAAAAGATGCTATAAGAAAGGAAAACTACAGGCCAATCTCCCTAACGAACGTAGATGCAAAAATTTTCAATAAGATATTAGCAAATCGAATCCAACTGCACATTAAAAGAATTATACACCATGACCAAGTGGGGTTTATACCAGGAATGCAAGGATGGTTCAACACAAGAAAATCAATTAATGTAATACAGCACATTAACAAATCGAAAAGGAAAAAACATGATCATCTCGATTGATGCTGAAAAAGCATTCGACAAAATTCAGCATCTTTTTCTGATAAAAACACTCCAAAAGATAGGCATCAAAGGTAACTACCTCAATATGATAAAGGGAATATATGAAAAACCAATAGCCAGCATTGTACTCAATGGAGAGAGATGGAAAGATTTCTCCCTAAGATTGGGTACACGACAAGGATGCCCACTGTCACCACTGTTATTCAACATTGTGCTAGAAGTTCTAGCTAGAGCAATAAGCAGGACAAAGAAATAAAAGGCATCCAAATTGGAAAAGAAGTAAAACTCTCATTACTTGCAGATGATATGATAGTATACTTGGAAAATCCTGAGAAATCTACAGCAAATTTACTTGAGCTAATAAACAAATTCAGTAAGGTGGCAGCATATAAAATTAATAACGAAAAAACTCAACATGTAGTAAAATCTAGACGTGAAACTACTTTGAAAATTCAAAAGTGCTATTCAAGGACTATCAATAATGTAAATTTAGAGGGACCGCTGAAGAAGATTGATGGACTTCATAGATTTACAGCTATTTCTGCATACATAAAAAATGGAAAAAATCAGCAGTTCTTAATCCATAATAAAGTAACAAAGCTCTTGAACATTTTACTTTGCCTGAATGTTTCACTTTCCATGTAAACTAGTTTTTATACAAGAGTGTTTCTTTAATAAAGTCACTCTTTTTCACCTGCATTCTAATATTCTCCTTGAGAAAGGAAAAAGGAATCGTGTTACTAGCTGACTACAGAATCCAGAATAACCCTGGGCACACTTTTTAGAATGAATATCAACTGGTATGTCTCCTGACATGAGTCCTGGGCAGAAAGAAAGTTTGAGAAGCATTGGACTAGCTGACTTCTCTGTGAGTCTTTCACTGTTCTTATTCTGCAAATTCTCAATTCTCTCATCTGTACGTATTCTTGAACCTCATTTCAAGAAATTGTATCCTACCTTAGAGTTGAGATGGGCAAGAGAAGCTTTGTTATTGGAGGAGTAAACTGAGGAACAAAAAATAATTCACTTATGAGCAGAAAAGGAAATTTGCACTTTTATCCTGCAAAGACTATTTATCATTATACTCTAACTATTGCAATTTGTAAGAGCACATTTATTCTAAAACTTCTGGAGTTAAAATAATTACACTTCAGGAAAAATAGTGAATCAGCAAACTAAAGATTTGTGACTAAGATGTAACTTTAATAAACTTTTTCCCAGAAATTTAATTCAGTCCTTCTTTTCAATCAGAGATAGTCTCATTTGAACTGTGAAGAATTTTTCAATTCGGCTGAAGTAGTAAGCACTGTCATACATCACGGCTAATTTGCCATTATATCGAATTGAAATTTCATGCTCTCAATGACTGAATCTCCAATATTAAATTAAACCAGAGAATAGGAACAATTACCTAATTAAAGTTTTTGCTAAATTCCTTAGATAAGTCGAGCAAAACATATTTGTTTCAATAAAATACTTTCCTGAAATCTTGAATGTATTTTGTTAAATTCTGGCCTTGATATAACAAATATTAATATCTTATTTTTACATTTGTGTGGTCTCTCCATCCAGAATCTTTCCTCTCCTAAAATGTCCTTGTACTAGACATAAGAAACATATTCTTTATTATTCAGGACCTTGATTTTCATAATGGCAAATGTTTCCATAGTAGGTACATTGCCCTTCAAACTATAAAATGGGTTAGTTTATAAACCAGGAATTTTCATCAAGTGTATGAAGTGTTAAGGAAGAAATGGGGTAGGGGGAACAGAGTTTTTGTTTCTCTGTTTTTGTTTCTAATGGAAAGAATATTTCCCTAAGTAGTGACAGAAATTAAATTAAAAAGCAGAATATTGTGAATTGGAGTAAAATAATCTAAAATGCAATACTGAGCACTGTGGCATCTCCAACAGCCATGGGGCTATGATTGGAATATTCCTAAAAATAAAACTTAATATTGACTAAAAGCATTTTTCTGGCTATTTGCTCCATGACCCCCAAAGCTATATTGAACTAATCTATCCTGCATACCCAACACATAGTGCATTGCCTGGCATGGAGTAGGCCCTCAATAAATATTTATTATTGAATGAATCCCAGGAACAGAGCCATTAGAGATATCTCAGTGTGAAACATTCATGCTTCAGGAATCAACACCTAAATTATGGCCTAGGAATCTATTTCCAGAATAGAAAAGGTTTCAGAAGACAGAAGCAATGAGATTATTCTCTGAATTAGACACTGTGGGCTGGCTGACCAAACAACCAACACCATTCACCCCCTGTGTTAAAGTCTTACACTAAAGAGGTAATCACACACTTTTTCAATCTAATGTGCAGCGAAGGGCAGTCATATGAACAGGTCTGGCTAATGAAACATAAATGGTATTATGCTGTTTGGTTTTGAAAAATTGTACGTTCTTAATACAAAGTGCAACGGTGACAGTGATGATCCTGCTTATTCATGCCTTGAGTCAAGTATATGAGAGCTGGAACTATAGCAGCAATATTGTGAGATGAAGGAAAAGACAGAGATACTTGCCCTGACAACACTAAGCCACTGAAGCAATCCCAAAGTGGCCTACTTCCAAAGCCTTGATATGTTTGGATAAACAAAAAAGTCATTATTTAAGCCATTGTTAGTTGGGTTATGTGCTACTTACACCCAAAGAGCATCTCTAATTGATATGCTCCCTTTTTCACACATACGTATTTCAAAGTTTAAGTGTGAAGCAGAACATTTGTGAAGCAGCAGACTCTTGGTCATCACATCCTAATCATCATACCCAAAGGCCATTTGAGCCCAAGACTTTTATCTTGAGTAATGTATAATGGCCACTACTAGGTCACTCTTCTTCCTAAAAGATCTCTCATATATTTCATTATGTTGGGAGTAGTTTTAACTATTTATTGACAATTTTGCTTACCATTAACAAAAGAAGGTAAGGCTTCAAGGGTAGGGCTCACATATATTCTTGGTGCATTCATACTTGGCAAAGTGTTTGGCACATAAAAGATTCCAATGAATGTTACTTACATACACATATATACATAACTAATTAGACCTTATTTTGAACTAGGCAAATGGCAAACCTAAGGGTGACACAATCAGTATTCCATCACTTCCAGATATGAAAAATAGATTTGAGTTGTCAGGAAGGAAATAGCATAAGATCAACATAAATAAAGTCAATACGTGTTATATCTAAACTGTGTAACATAAATTTATGCCAAAATCTCAGAGAATAAATTTACAGGTAGAAAGGCAAACCTAGTTAGCATGCCTTTCCTTCTTCTGAATTCCTTCAGTGTTTGTAACTCTGAAACATTTATTTAGACTGGAGTCAAAAGCTCAGAGTAACTGCAGTAAATCTCCAAACAGTGGCTGTGCCAAGGCTCTTTAATTCCCTTATAATGTTTATAACCTTCATCAAATGCTATTATTCTTATCCTTACCCTTCAAAAATCTATAAAAGAAAAACCTAAAACTAAAAAATTTTCTTGTCATGAAAATACAAAATTGAGACAAAATCCCTTGGAAGGCCTTCAGTCATCAGATGTCTATAAAACTTAATAACATGGCAGGCACTGCTTTAGTTTTTTTAAATAAATCAATGACTTACATAGCATTTGTAAGTCCTATGTTTCCCAAAGTTTGCTATCTTGTGAATCAGATTAACACTTCTAAACTCCTCTTATTCAGAAACGCAGGAGTCCATCTATGTCCAGAACTCAATTTATTCTACCATAAAATGCAGATCAGGATGACCTTAAATCTTTAAATTCAGTCAATGAATGTCTACTGAGCAAGCGTCCACTCCCATCGTTTCCTTAAGTACCAGGTATATAATAGCAAATGGAACAGGCAGAGTGCCTGCCCTCATTAAACTTCCAGTAGAATGGGAAGGACAAACAAGCATTTCAATTACGTGTGATGAGTATTTTCAGAAAATCTATGAATTTTATCAATATTTATTTTACTTACTTTTATTACTATTCATAAATGATTGAAACTGAAAATGTTCTATGGCACCCATTTGTGGGTGATGGGTTCTTAATGTTTGAACATTCAGATTTATAAACAACCATAAGTCAAGTATCAACTGTACAATATTCAGGATAAAACCAAAACATATAGTAAATAGTCAAGGTCTAATCCTTTACTGTTTTTTTTTTTCTTGATGTGAATCAAGGGAAAAAAATGCAAAGGAATCCAAAGTATTCAGAAATTTATAAATCTAACAAGTGAGGATCATAAAGCACCACAAAGCAGTTTTACCTTTTTCTCACCATTATCTGTTGCCTGTGGAGATTGTTTTTCTCCATTCTCTTGGATGAAAGCCAAGGTAAGTGCCTTGACTTTCAGGTTGTTCCCACATAAAATTCCCCCATTCATTTTAGTACCAAAAAAAAAAAAGAAGAAGAAGACTCAGGGAGAATTAGGTTCAGTCAGTATAATAATCAAATTCCAACATCTGAGTTAAAGCTTCTCCCTTTCCCCAACCTTGGAAGGCAGCAGGAAGGAAACCTGCAATGGGGACTGGCAGCCTCTTCTCTTGCCTAGCCAGCACCTCATCTGGATCCTCCCTCCACCTCAATTATTCCCTGGAGCTTTTGACCCCTCAGGAAGGTAGAAGGTATGTAGGGACAAGAAAAGTCTTATCTGAACAGGATTTAACAAGCATTGTTTTTTTCCTGGAATTGGCAGGTATTCATAGATGACTTTCCTGTCTGTAATTTAGTTAGTTGTGTGATGACCCTTGGACTCTAGCAATCTCTCACTGCAGAATCTCTCCTGATTCTGGTGAGGTACTCATGAGAAGCCACTAACTATCCTTCCCTGGCCCCTAGTTCTCTGCACTTCAACTTCAGGTCTCTTCTAGAACCCGTTATATGAATTACAAAAAGGCCACCTGCCACCTCTCTAAGGAAACACATCTCCCACTCTTGTGCTCACTTTCCTCGCATATAGTGCATAGGAAACCCTCCTCTTCTACCCCTTACAAATGGAAGTGTAGTTCTTACCTAAGTTCAGTCCTCTTTTCTTTCAGCTTTCTTGAAAGTAGATCTAGACACAGCCTCTTGTCTTTTTTGTTCCTCTGTTGTGAATCAAAAAGCAACCCATCACTACATCACCCTAACTCCAGGGAAGCATAGCAACGGGTCTCCCTGTAGCAGCAGTAATTCTCCTTAGGGTTGAGGTGAGGGTGACACTCCTCCACTGCGGTTTAAGGGTACCCCACTCAGATCCAGCATAGGAGGTCTGACAACTAGCATTTTGGAATATAGAGTAATTGGCACCTTTTGCCTTAGGATTTCAGTCCCAACCAAGACTGGAATACTTTTATATTGTTTAATAGTAACTAAAATTAGAATTTACAGATGATACAAGGAGAAACATAGTTTGAAAGAAATTGGGAAAAAAAAGAGGACTGCTTGTAAGCAAATTAAAGATGTATTTTAATAGTTTTTATTGCATATTATTCATTTACAAAGACATGTGTAATAGACTTCCAGAATTGATCAGTTCTACCCTGCATAAAGAGTTATACAGAGGAATTTAACAACCCAGGGCAGAAGGAGCATGCAAAGGCTGAGGTAAAATGTATCAGCAAGGTGATTAGAGGGTTGTGGTAGCCATATTATTCCTAGCTCAAACCTGACAGTTTTGAGAAATAAAGTGAGCTACATGAGTACATCAGATAATAGATATAAACCAGAACCATCCCAGACAAACTGGAGAACTGATCATCCAGGTGTGATCAAAATAAATGTGCACAGCTTGGCTGTTTATAGAAACCAGTAATGAAACCGATTTTCAGCAAGTGGATTGAGGCAACGGAGATTTGCTCCAAAGGGTACACTAGTGAAAGTAAACTCCAGATCAGAATGGGGACATGGAATGCATTTTATTTGTAATAAATGATGACAGCACATCAACTCTCAATATTATTTCTGGATAAAAGATGGTTACATTATTGGCTACATCAAAAAAAAAAAAGCATTACATCAGAAAACAGGGTATTGACTGTAAAGGGTCCTGAGAAGGAATGCTACCATGGTTAATCATTCAAACAAATATAAATGGATTTAAAAAGTTTAAACAAACTGATAACAACCTAAAAAAAGATTTAATAATGATAAACTTACTATACCAGAAATACTTAAGAGAGGAAACTAGAATGGTTTACAATTGGAACCCAGCTACAATACTTAGGGGAGGCAGGGAGAGGGAGAGATGTAATTTCCAAATTGATGAGTCAATTAGCCAGAGGTTGTAATTTAGCCCTGTCACTTCAGGCTTTTAAAAGCAACTTGAAAACACACACACACACACACACACACACACACACACACACACACACATTCACACACACACCAACAAATAAACATTAAAAGTTAAAGCTATGTTACCAATCAATAATAAATTTAAATGGAAAAGGAAGAATTAAAGTACAAGACTAATTACCTTCAATTACATATTATATATGGTCCAACAATTATAATAGCATTTGTTAAATATAAATTAGAGACTAATATCAGTAACTAATACTTAGATACTGTTTACACAGTACTTACTAATCCTCAAAATAACTCTGAGGGATGAGCAGTTATTATTCTAATTTCACAGATGAGGAAACTGAGAAACAGTGAGATTAAGGAATTTGCCCAAGGTCTCACACACAGACACTCAAACACAGGAAATGAGGGAAATTCAGGATTCAAATCTAGAGCCCTTACATTCATCACTTATTTGGGACTGCCTGGGGGAAAGGGGAGTAGGCAGGAGCCCCATAAGACCAGATCTGATAGATAACAGATTGATAATTTGCTTCAGAACATTACTCTCTACATGTTACAAGTGTGACTATGTTAAACAGCCAGTGCAAGATATATGCTGTGGAGATGCAGTTCAGCCTATTTATTAGTGTTTTCTTTTGCGCAATTAGAGCTACTTTTTTTTAATGAGATGAAAATATCAACCCCCTTCTGTTTCTCCCAATCCCAGCTGATTCTGATAAGGTCTTGGAAGTCCATAAAATTATCTTTGGAACATTCTGAAAGAGATTAAAAGCTTTGAATATGGCTTCATGAAAATCTGAAGTCTTTACAGTGTATAAATCTTTATGTTCCCCCAGTGTTCATATCATTACTCTTTGAGGTACAGATATCTATTGTTTGTTCCTCAAAGAGGTATTGTGAAGGGTTTCTCTTATGAAGGTTTAATATGCTTGTGGTGATCAGGGCTTGTTTGATAATAGTAATGAAACACGAAGAAAGAGTGGTTTTTCTTTTATTTTGGCAATGCTATTGCATTGCAGAAAGAATGGTTTGGGGAGGGATGCTTCTAACATTCTTAGCATTTCACTATTTAAAAACGTTTTAATTTTTTATATATTCAAGTTACTGGCTTTAGTGGGGCTTACAATGAAGTATATAACCACACGTGTCTTCTAAATGTCTTTGATTGTCTAAAAGAATTGGTGGTAAAATTATCTCTCTAGTTTAAATGTTCTGGCTAGGTTACAAGAGACAGCAGTTGTTAACATTAAATATTAAAGAATAAATGTGGCATTTAAAGCATTAAGTTTAATTGTTTCTGGCTTCATATAACTCAGTCTTTGGTTAACACGAAGTTAGCATATCAGGGTGGTAAAAATAATGACAGCGAAATTTCAATTTTGAAATTAAACACAATGTTCCTAAACATAGAACGCTCCCTGGAATTTTACCTTTAGCATTTTATCTGTAGCTTGAAGCCTATTAAAGCTATTTCCGCGTGCCTTTTTCTCTTTTGTGTCTACGTCATCGATTTAGGGTTTTTATTTTTTATTTAATTTTAAGAAGAAAGAAGATGTTCTTTAAGGAACATTGTCTGCAGAAGGTGAAGGGAGGGTACCTGCAAGGAGGCGATATGGTAGAATAGTAGAATAAGAAGAAAGATAATTCAGTACGCCCCTCTAATCTTTTTCCATCCAAGAAATTTGGGAGAATGAGAGAAAGCAGCAGCACAGCATTCTTGAAGGGGCGTGGCTTCCTTGCAGGGGCTGTCCAATCGCATTCCTTCAGAGGGAGCTGTCCCGAAAAGATTGATGCGGGTTGCTAGGAAACAGGAGTGTCACCCTCCCGCCTGACCCAGAGATTGTTCTACACAAGCCCTCTCCAGGGTCTCGCACCTTGCTGTTGGGCAGCGTGTGGGGCCGGGCTGCGCACCGACCTCCCTGGCTCACTGGCTCCGTATCTGCTCCCTCTTCCTTTCGCCTACAATCTACGGTCAGACACCGGGACCAGAGGAGTTCTTCCAAGGACTGTTAGTCCCTGCTCTCCCGAGGGCTGAGAGCTCTAATAGAGCTTTAAAGTTGGAGCCATCGCCCCGCCTGCCTCCCCACACCCCTTTACCGCCCCTCCTCTCCCGAAATTCACCAACCTTTGCATGCACTCCCTAGGATTTAAAAACAGAAAGAGGTGAAGCAGCCAACAAAACCTCCTGGCTTTCCGTATAATAACCCTCTCGTCTAGTTATCCTGGCTCACTAAAGACTGCAGATACACCCCTATAAAAGGAGGGAAGAAGAGGGAGAGGGAAGAGAAGGGAAGAGGGAGGGGGAAAAAAGAGAATTAAAGGAGAGAATGCCAGGACGTTCGTGCCTCTGCCGAGAGTTCCAATTAAATGCTGTGGTTTCAACGTGGCGGAGGTGAAGGAAAGTTGCTTCCGCGCCTGGGAAGTGGGTTTGCCTGTAAAGAGGAGGAGGGAGACTCGGCTAGGAACTGCTCCCCTCCCTTCCTCAAGAGACCACTGGGTCCCCCCTTTTCCCAACCTCCTCCCTCCCTTCTCTTCCCACCCCTCCCTTTTCCCACTCCCCACTGACGGGAGGCCTGGATGCTCTGCCACCGGGCAGTGGTCCAGCGCGCAGCCGGGAGGGGGCGGGGGCAGGGGGCACTGTGACAGGAAGCGGCGCACAAGTTGGCCATTTCGGGGACAAAATAAGTTCTCCCTTGGATTCGGAGAGGACAAAGCCCGCAAGCGACCTCTTTTGTGTCGGATGAAGAGGACCAACCATGAGCCGGAAGCCGGGTGCAGGCTCGGCCGACGCCGCTGCCACCGCGGTCAACTCCATTCCCCGCCAGGAGTTGTCAGTTCGAGGTAAGGGGTCCGGAGGAGGACGTGTCCCCTGGGAGGGTGCCCAGCTGGGGCGCAGAGGTTCGGGCCCCGCGTGGGGCACTCGCAGCGGGGAAAGTTGAGGCAGAGCACCGACCAGTCCCTACAGTTCTGCCGGGAGTGGGG